>NADL03000786.1:600000-835587 GCA_002205965.3 Kappaphycus alvarezii
AACTAACGTACCTGAGATGTTAGTTAACAGATCTCCCCGCTTTTTCCACGTATGTTCCAATGATATCCATTAAAATTTGGACAGGTACGGTCTTTGCTTCCCAAACATAAACTCTAGATCTGTCCACCTTGAAGGTGAACATCTACGCCTAAGCACAAAAAAAGGTAGCCAAAATAGGCGTTGAAACGTTCTATTGCATCACCATCAATGTAGCGTGTTGCTGTTTTCGTAAAATCAGCTTGCGTCCCTATCAGAGTCTGATCATCGGCAATACTAACCCCAAGCCCTAACTACCACCTAATACTCCGAACTTTGAAATACATACGTGCAAGTTTATATGCCATATTTAAGCACACTACTTCAACTAAATCGCAAAATTATTGCATTTTCATTGTTCTGATATCGCCAACAACTGGGCTCATATTTCAGAGATACACGGAACCTAATACGACAAACAAATGAATGAATCATACAGGAAAAGATAGAGCGGTCATCAGCGGTTTGGACGGATAGTACCGAGCTCTTAGGAAGACCGTTGAGACGGAAAGAGAAGATGCGGACAGCACAGTCGCGAAGCAGAGAAAGGGAGGATATAGCCATACCCAGATCGCATATCTGCTGTACCACGGACGCCGAAATGCCACAACGAAAGGTACCTTGCGGATATAGTCCTTCCTCCCATCGTTTATATGCCCGCATAACGTGGGATACGAACGAGTATGCGGGAACCGGCTCTCCGGTTAATACGAGCTTCATTTGACGAACGGCGCTGAAGTACTAAGGTAGTGAAGTACTGCTCACCGAACGCCGCCCAGCTTTACGCTCACTCGCGAGCCGTCCAATGTATGCAATGAGATGAGCTTCGGTGACAGGCAGCAATGGACGCCCCTCCGCATCGGCGCAAAGGGCCTCTGCCCGACGGGCGCGCCCAGTGTCCCCGAGGACTGTTACGGCACAAAGCGTGTTTCCTTCCCACCATTCAAGCCGGGCTTGATGAGCTGCGAGAGCTTTGGCCAAGAGTGCGCTCCACTTTGAGCCCGTGTGCGGACAACGGAGGCGTTCTCGGAGGGCGATCTGTTGGTCTCGGGGGTGGGTCCCCGGGGGTGGGTGTCCGTCAGAGTCCCGCCACCCGCGCTCCTCCCGAAGAAAGCGACGGAGGACAGACGTGGGAAACATGTGGAGGTGAAGATATGCTCTTTGAGCAGCGTCTTCACCACGAGCAATCGCCACAGCTTTCACCAACTTGACAAAGAGCAGGATAAATTGGGCTAGGCAGGGAGCGGGGATACCCTGGAAGATATCCGTCTCGCGATAGGGTGTAGAGAGGATTTCCAGGGGAGTGGGCAAGGGGAAATACGCCGATGTCTCATGCGGCGGGTGGTTCGATTCCATGGTGGGGAGGAACAGCATTAGGTCGACTAGGCTCTTGGCTGATGGAGGGGCTCCTCCACACCTTGCACGCCAGCCATCAACGGCTGCATGGGAATAGGCGAGGCGGGCTCCTTACCCTTCGTTGCCGCGGAGTCGACGGTTGGAGGAAAAACGGCCGTGGGCGCCGGCGGTGCGTTGGGCACCATGAGGAACTCCGAAGCCGGGGCTTCTTCAGTCAGAGGGCCACGGCGTTTTGTCGCCAACGGGGAAGAGCCCGGGACCGGAAGGTAAGGTCGGGAGTCTGTCGAGGGGCGGGAGGGGAGCGGAAGGGGGGCAGGAGGGCGTGCCCCTTTGGGGCGTTTGGGGGATTGTACGGGACCGGGTGAGGTTGGGGCGTGTGCGGTCGGGGCAGGCGTGGTGGGTTTCTCGGCCCGTGTGTGGGCCGGTGTGCGGGCGGGATTCCCGCGGGTCGGGCGGCGCGCCTCAGCAATGAGGCGGGCATCGTGGCGTACGGAGACCGCCAATGCGTTGCGGACATGGGGCAACCCACGAAAGAAGCTTGGGGCTGACAAGGCGAGCAGCCTCACGTTGCAGGCAGGTGGCGACACCCTGGGCGGCGGAGATGTTCAATGAGGAGAAAGTTTGGGTGAGCGTGAGCGGCGTAACATGCATTTCGGGGTGGGTCAGACGGAGGTGGGCGAGAACGTTGAAAACGTGAGGACGGACCGGCGCGGTGAAGTATAGGTAAAACCATTTCCCTACGTGCGGGAATAGGACGAAGGGAGGCAAGGTTTTCTTGGCGAGGGCGGCGGTCGAGCAGAGCTGACGGTGGGCTGTGTCGAACGAAGGGAAGGAGGACGTAGTGGACGGAGCGAATCCGACGTGGAATAGGTCGGGGGTAGGCGGGCGAACGGGTTCGGGCTCGTCCGCGCGGGGGTCCAGGCGGCAGGGCGTGTCGGTGACGGTGGCGAGGAGGGCGCGGGCGCGGGCAAGGTCGGCCAGAGAAACATCTTCTGGATGGCCAATCATATGGCGCGCCTTCGGGAGATTCAAGACATCCTGACCAATGGCTGAGTCGAGGGTTGGGAGCTGCACCGAGGGTAACGGACGTAGTGTGGAGGGAGTGGATGGGCGGAGTGGAAAGCGGGAGGCAATAACCGTGTAGGATGCTCTGGGGATGACGACGTCGGTGCGGTCGTTTAGAGAGGTGACGACGGCCGCGCGGGAGACGGAGAGGGCGCGGCGGCCGCAGGGAAGGGGGGAATTTTTGGGAGTTTGTGGAATTGGATGGCATAATGGAATAAGTGCCGGATGGATTTTAGCTACAAGCAGCACTTTGATAACAATTGATATAAATACCAGTACTCCCCAAGTTACAGAATTATTAGGACCAACAAAAGTTCATACTGTACAGTAGCTCCCAAGTAGCGTGCAGTACTGTAGACCTTTAGCGATAATACTCATTTTTCTTGATATGACAGGAGTGGGTACAAAAAAGTAGTGTTAAACACGAAATAGCTGTCGCGAAAATTCAAGGGTTAGAGTAGAAAAAGCAGACGGGCGGCGTTAGCGGCGAGTCTGAAAAAACTTTAGACGTTTTTGCTAGTGTAGAAAAGTTAAGTGGGTTGAGAATGAAATTGTTGATATTGTTTTTCTTCAGTGCCCAAGGCGGCTAGGCCTTTTATAGGCAGCAGATGTCGTCGAATATCTCTAGCACATCTACTAACTACTTACTAGATTCTCTAGCGGATAGTCCTGAGGGCAGCCCTAGTGACCCTTACACTACAACAGTCCTAGCAGGCATCGCTAACAGTGCAATAGGATAGAGAAAATATAGACTATGTAGGATAAAAAATAGTAGTAAGGGCAAAAAACTACACTACAAGACTGTAAATAGAACATTTAATAAATTAAATGTATCCTGTATTTCAACACTCTCTCTCTCTCTGCCCTGACTTATTGTTTTATGCATCCTTAGCCACGAATTACCCATTTTTGAACAGGCAGATCACACTTATTTGTTGTGATAATGTAATTCAGTGCATCACACTTTGCGATCTTCATGAAGTAGTCTGCGGGGTTGTCCGCACTTCGTACAAATCAAACATTGGAAATTTTTTCTCTTGCATATGCATCCCTTGCAAATCTAATATCAATCATAAGGCGTTTTTCCACAGTGTAGGTACACTTGGTGATAACATCAAAAAGACTTTGGGAGTCCGCAAACATTGAGAGTGGAATTTTGATTCCAAGCAGGGATTCAAGGTTGTGCTTAATCGTGTATCCAATATCGAAGGCATTAGCGAAAGCATAAACTTCGGCACCTAGTACAGATCTAGTTACTCTACGGCTTTTCTGACTAGAATAACTCAGCACATTACAAGTTCCGGTCTTGTCAGGGAGCAAAACAATGTATCCAAGTTGAGAACTATTATCGTCGTTGTTTGCGAGTGATGAGTAAGAATATACTTTAAATCTTATGGAGTTTTTTTCCAACTTATAGTACTTAAGCTACGAACTAGGGTTTTTTGCATGTGCAGAAAAACACTAGTTCTTCCACTGAGAATTTGGATTCAGTCATTTTCGCGGCCATGTTAACGGCACAATATATTTCAGGCTTTGTATGTGTTAACCAAGCTAATCTATACCTTAAAGATCTGAATTCAGAAAAGAAGGCGTCCATCTGCAGAATGCGTAACTTCTGAACATACTTTTTCTGACTTAACTCAAATCCATAATCAGTTCTCTTTACTCTGACGCCTGCAAATATAGTGCCATCAAACTACCTCTCTCTCGATTCAAACTTATCAAGAGTCTTTTGGGACAACTTAACGAATTCATTGTTGCCACAAAGTAGAGAATCGTCCACATATGTTCCAGCTAATCCCTGAAGTTCTCCGTTTGTATGATTTCAGAAGAATGCGAGATCTCCATCGGTTGGCGTCATGCGTATATCTTTCTTTGGGTTTGAATTCATAGTGCGATTCCAATAGTCCCCTGAATCAGATAATCCGTAAAAAGGTTTCAGTAATTCGAGTAACTGTTTCGCAGGTAATTCAAATTCTTTGGTTGGCGCAAGGTAAACCTTGCGTATCAGATTTTGAGCTGACTGTAAATACGCCTGTTTAACGTTTTGAGATCAAATCCTGAAATTGTGTATTACAGCAATTGCAACCAACCAGCGTGTGGAACGCTGGCGTATAGTCATGATGTCATGTACGAGATAGTTCTTTTCTTTGTCCATATGAACTTGTACTACAAACCGTGCTTTGTATATCTCTTTGTCAGTGTTCTTATTTTTGATTGACAGAACGAATCTTCCAGAGAGGATATTAGCATTCTTTGGTATGTCGTCTCTAGCAACTATGTTAAAGGTTTTTCTCTCAACGAGTCCTTCTATTTCTTTCTGTTTCGCTTTCAGGATTTCAGCCGAATTGGATCTGGGATCTCGTTGGTGTAAAATTTCATCGAGGTTGACGTCAATGAGTTGAAGATTTTTGGAGTATACCCTTTTATTTGATGAACGTAAAGCTTTGACTAGTGTTTCAACTTGATCATCAAAATATTGATTTACTTGAGAGCGTGAATGTTGCACTTTCTCGCCATGTCTGTCACTAAAGACTTGTGTGTCATTACTTTTCGTGATTTTGTGGGGTTCTGTCCACTTAGGTTTGGACTTTTTACGATAGACTAGGACTTTACTTCCAATTTTAAGTTCATGGTGAGCTGTATTTTGAAGCTGCGAATTCAGAGCGGTTCTGAGTCTGAGTTCTGAAGCGATAGTTTCCATCTCAGCTCTTTCCATTTGGAGCGCTTTCATTCGTTCCATTTGATTCGGAAGTTCGCTATTCATGGCCGGAAACCTCAGCAAAACTCCAAAGACGAGTAACGATGGAACCAGTCCTTCTGGGGTCGTAGTATCATTCATAGCCTTAAGAGAGAGACGTAAAGCGAGTTAAATTTCGACGTCAGGCTCTGAATGGCGAATATTGTGGTAAATACGGCGTAATGGATCATGGTAACGTTCACCGGAACCAATAGAATTATGACTTTCAACTGTAGATAGGCTGATTTTGATTCCATTCGATCTTACCAAATCTTTCCACGCTTTGGAAACGAGTTGACTACCTTGGTCAACTTTAATTCCATAATTAAATCCAGTGTAAATTGTAGCCCAGCACTAGAGAAAAGAGTTCCAAATAGATTCCGTACTTTGACTGTGTATGAATACAGCATTACCGAAATAGGTTTGCGTATCCACAATATGAAGTACAGGGTTTTTTTCAAGTACATGATATCAAGAGCTAGCCATTGATTGATTATGATTCCATTGGGCGTACTAAGCTGGAATGATCTGGGTTTCGGTTCAAAGTGCTGACATGTGCGGCACTGATTAGATATATCCGAAATCAAATCTCGCGTTTCAGCTGTTGCTTCCTCTGGTCTATCTTTGCTTATCAGATTGTATAGCTTTGAGGCAGACGGATGGAAAAAATGTAAATGGATGCGCTTTAATTCAGACCTTGTGAACAGGATTTCAGAAAAATCCCAAACGTCATAAAGATGGCCGTGTTTGCGTGTGATTGACATATCCCATCCATGTCTTGTGGACACGAGTAGGTTTTCAACGTTATCTGCAACAAGTCTAAATTTGTCTAAAGCTTCCAGGTCAATCAAGCATTGAATATTGGCATTAACTACATCGACGTGTAGCGGGATTAAAGCTCCGTCAGGCGTTGGAATACGAATTGGAATTGTGCAATGCCTGTAAATATTCCATCGCCAAACTTGTAAGCAGTTGTCACGTGCTTACTTTTAATCTTAATCCCAGCTAGGTCACAATATGCCTTTGGTTGTGGTTTTATAATCACTTATTTTTGAGCACCAGTGTCGAGGCAGATTCAGTGGAATTTCTCTGAGTCGCAGTGCTTTGGCTATTTGCTGCTTTTGACAGTTAAAATCTCATGTATCTTTACGTAATCATTCTCCATTTTTATTTGCTTCCGTGGAAGAGGGACAAGTTTTACGTTATAGATGGGGAGCTTGTCGCGTTCCCTTACAGTTTGCCTTTCATTAGGGGCACTTCGGCTTGTTTGAGTACTCATAGTTAAAAATCCTAGTCATTCAAAAACTGGTTGGTCCTTAACTGAAATTTGCGAAAACAACTGTTCAGGGACATACCTTGAGTCATCGTTGTCCAAATTCCCATTTTCTGATTCCGCCATGTCATCATCACTGTTGACGTCTCCGAAGAAATCCTGATCAGGTAGTATTTCTTCATCAACTGATTGATCATCATGATCCAATCCCTGACAGAGCTCAAAAAGTACCCGTTTCGTGGCCTTGGCCGGATCTTTAAATGATTTTCTCTGATAGTATCGAACCTTCCGAGCAACATTCTCAGCCATTAATTGGCCACATTGACAAAGAATATGGCCATTTTTACCACAACCCCAACAAACTCTATCATTAAAATGGTTGGTTATTCCTCATGCTGTAAGCGTCGTTGCTTCATATGTTACCATCGTGACTATTGACTTTGGTAGAACGCGGGTCACGGTCGTATTGAGGTTGCCCAGTATACAATGTATCGGCAAGACGGCTATGTAGTGTAGGGTCTGCATCTGCGATCAATGTTATACATAGGTTCCTCTGATCTCTCATTCGTCCAACTTTCGCCTCTTGCTCGAATTGAGCGGCAGAAATGAGCTGGTTGTAAAATGATTGATAACTTAAGTCGCCATAATTTGCTCTGCTGCAAGGGTCTCGAGCTAAGGAGAGTCCAATAACGGCGGACTGAATATACTCAATCTTGTGCCTTTCTGAGGGTCAGTGAGGTGGTGCTTGGGGAGTGAGCTTAGAGATTTCCTCGTGGACTTTCTCAACAGCATCATTTACAGTACAAGTGGGAGAAGTATAATGACTGAAACGAATGTTGCGAAGATACGCAGCAATTCTGTTTTTGCCTTGAGACTGAGTTATATTCACTTTCCAGAGCTTTAGAGCTTGAGAATAATGCTCATACACATCTTCAACATTCGTTATGTAGAATCTTTTCGCATTTCCTGTAAGGAGATGGTGGAGATACTTGAGCTTTTGTTCTTCATTGAGCATATAATCTTGGAAATCATACTTTTACTCATCTATGAACTCGTTCCAACATTCGGCTAGGCATCCAGAAAATTTCTTATTTTCTTCTCTGAAGCGCATGGACATGTAGTGTGAGGCCTTGTCTTCCGATGGTGTCAGTGGTTCGGTGGACACTGGAGTGGAACGTATCGGGTTTGGGGCGAGTCTAATCGGTGATCTGGTTATTGACGGAAGAGAATTGAAATATGCATCAATTTGGTTTAGTGCTTTGTTGAGGTCATCATTGCGGAGAATAGTTGAGGCAAAGGTTTTTGAAATGACAGTAGATTCATGGCGGACGGTTGGCACATTGCGTTCCCCGAGAAACAAAATCAACTTGCGAATAATGTATGGAATAACCAGAGTCTGCCCCGAGCAAAGCAATGGGATAGGGACGTCCTCAAGTACCCGAGCCTTTAATTCATCACCAGCGAGGGAACTATCCTCAACATGACCTTTGACGCAGTCTACCGGGACTTTTGCAACTCTGTGGTCTGTCTAATACCTTGACCGAAAACCATATCAATATACCAATTTTGCAAGAGCAAATTAATGGTGATTTAGTGCTTCGAAAATTTGGCCCTTTTTAGTTTTTTTTGTAGCACTATACGTCCTCTTTCTGTGGATGGGCTATTATTTTTCGCTTTTTGCTTTTATTTTCAATGTAAACTTTTGATCTTTCAAATTTTTCGTTCTCAATTTGTTTTTATGTTTTAAATTTGTTTTTTTTAATTTGTTTTTTTTTCAATTTTCAAGCAAGAATCACAATTAATTTGATAATTCAATTTACTCAGAACAAGATCGAATATCCAGATTGGATTTAGCTAAATCTAGTTTGACATAAACCTTAAATTATTCTTCCCAGCCTTATGGTGCTGTACATATAAATGGTTATCGAAGCTCCGTTTGCACTCCTGACAGTACGGCGGATTTTTCTTATTCTGTAAGAGGTTCTTGTGCTTGCGGCTCTGTAAGTGGTCAAAGTAGGTTTTGAGCCATTCCAAGTAACCTTGCAAAGCTTAGAGGTCCGCTTCTTTACAGCCACACCTGTAGAAATAACCTAAGTAACCCCAGCGCGATCAGCTAATCGACGGTTAGCTTTGCGGCGTAGGCGTAGCGGAGCCCTAGAGGTAGGTCTGTAAGCACTGTCAGCCGTAGGAGGATCTGTACTATCGATTACTGAAACTAGACGATGTGGTACATGTGGAAGATCTGAAATCTGAACTTCACCTGAACATGATTTCACACGAGTATTCCCTGAAACTGAACATGAAATTGGAGGGACACCTGTCGCTATGTGATTGGCCAAAAATGAAGGCCTCCGATTGGGCTGCGACGGCGATTTCTAAATGCCACGTGGATGGTCTCGATTGGTCGGCGAGACCGCGACATTTGGCGACATTGGAGTTACGTTCGTATTAACCTAGCTTACAGTCGGGTTTGGGGTGATTCTGACAGAGATTGAAAGCTTACATAGAGTAGATTGGGATTCCGATCTTGTTCTGGATTCGGTCGGTCCAGGTGGGCCAGGGGCACCACGATCGAGTTGTTGCCCTTATTGGCCACTGAGTAGTCTTGAAAAAGAATTAAAAATATAAACGTACTTGTCAGTACTTACCGGCTTACACGTGGCTTGAAACAGCGACCAAATAGGACAAATAGGCATATTTCCACTATTGAATAGCGAATAGACTTACTTCTTAAATTCCCCGAAAAACGGTAAATCCGGATGGTCGCGAAAATTCAAGGGTTAGAGTAGAAAAAGCAGACGGGCGGCGTTAGCGGCGAATCTGAAAAAATGTTAGACGTTTTTGCTAGTGTAGAACAGTCGAGTAGGTTGAGAATAAAATTGTTGATATTGTTTTTCTTCAGTGCCCAAGGCGTCTAGGCCTTTTATAGGCTGAAGATGTCGTCGACTATCTCTAGCACATCTACTAACTACTTACTAGATTCTCTAGCGGATAGTCCTGAGGGCGGCCCTAGTGACCCTTGCACTACAAAAGTCCTAGCAGGCATCGCTAACAGTACAATAGGATAGAGAAAATATAGACTACGTAGGATAAAAAATAGTAGTAAGGGCAAAAAAAACTGCACTACAAGACTGTAAATAGAACATAAATAAATAACATGTATCCTGTATTTCAAGAATAGCAGTGCGCCAACGTGACATCCAAGTATGACATAGTGCAAAAATTTAATAAAAGGAGAAATTAGTTTTTGCTAAAATTCTATGATATTCAGAAAATGATTTAGTAATTAGTGCAAAGAGTAAAGCCAATTGTAAATATTCGAGTATTTCTGTAAGGACATCTCCACCGGCGCTTTGAGCAATTTAGAAAATAAGCAAACGTGGTGCCCGTTTACTGGTCGGTGTAAATTTGCCCTTTTGCCAATTTGCGCCAAGAGTGAACTCCACCACCGGTTCACAAGAAGCAAACGACCAGACCAACCAAATCGACCTTGAAATACTCCTGGAGGACGAAGTCAATGCGTTCGATATACTCTCCAGTTGTTCGGAAGAGGAAGATAATGTCTGTCGGGGTGGCTCCCAGCCAGGAAAGGCCTCCAATATTGAGCGCTATCGCGAACAAGGAGCGCAGCAACTCCATCAAGACTACTTTTCATCCCATACCGTCTACTCGGCCGAGGCGCTCAAGCGTCAATTTGGTGTATCGCGTGAATTTAACTGCCACCTTCGCAGTGGGTTGCTTGCACATGATAACTTTTTCTTCCGCCAAAAGGACGCAGCAGGAAAGTTAGGTCTTTCGACGGACCAAAATATCACTGTAGCAGTACTTATGCTCGCATATATCAGTAGTGCAGATTCAATTGACTAGTACGTCCGGATTGCGGAGTCCACTACGCTAAAGTGCGTCCAACATTTCTGTGATGCGGTAGTAGCCGTGTTGGGCGTCCAATACCTACGCAGCCCTACAGCGAAAGACCTAAGCGGTATTCTTCAACGTAATGTCAGGAGAGGTTGTCCAGGGCTGATCGGTTCAATAGACTGCTGCAAGTGGTTATGGAGGAGTTGTCCTACGGCGTGGCAGGGACAGTTTGTGGGCAAAGAAGGAACTCCGAAGATTAAATTGGAAGCCATAGCGGACGACAGGATGTGGATTTGGCATAAGTTCTTCGGTATGCCGGGGAGTGCCAACGATATCAACGTGTTCGAGAACTCCCCTCTAATGGATAAAATAGCATCCGGAACGTACCTGCTTCCTCTCAATACTTCATCTCTAGCCAAGAGCGCAACAAACCGTATTTGTTTGCGGACGGGATCTACCCGCGCTACCCGTGCTTTCTTGCTCCTGAGCCGCACCCGGCAAACAGGAAAGAACGTCTATTAGCTGCGACGCAGGAGAGCATCCGGAAAGATATCGAACGTCCTTTTGGGAGGTTACAAAACAAGTGGCTCATAGTGAAAAGATCAAGCCGGTTTTGGAGCAGAGAATATATGACAATCGTGGTCAAGTGCTGTATTGTACTTCACAACATGACCATCGATATAGATGGTTATCCTCCGGAAGACAAAAGAACGGATCCCAGCCCAAATATGCCGATAGAAGTGGAGGGCGGAGCTTCCTACAGACACATGTGGCATGAGGAGGGCAATTCTCATGTTCCACCGAGATCAATTGCAGCATTTTGCATGAAAAAAAGATACATAGCCTATATCGAGCTCACCTCGAGACGAAACGGCTTCTGGTAGAACATCTCTGGAGCGCACCTGGAGACATTTAGATGAACTGTGCTACTCTGCTCCGGGAGGGTTGACCTCATGCTCAATCGGCGTGGTATCCTTGGCTTCTTGTATGCGTCGTTTCTTTGCTTCATCCTCACGCAGGTTGGCTATTACTCTTTTGCGCATCATTGCGAAGTATTCAGCCGTTTCATCCGCCTCAGCTGCAGCTGGCCCAGAAGTAAACATAAGAATTTCATAGTGATTTTTTATTGTCGCAGACCGTTCACGCTGCAACGCCAACGCTTCATTTGCGACCCGCAGTTTCTTGTTAGCAATTCGCTCTTTTTGCAACTCCTTCTTTGCACGAGTTCTTCCGATTGGACGCTTTGAGAAACAAGACGGCTTTTCATCCCGTTGGAAAGGGTAGCTGCTCTCCGCTTTGTGATCGCTGGAAGACGTTATCTCACCAGAGCTGGGATACATTTTTGCGTCCTCATCATGAACTGCGCTGAAGCGCGGATACTCTTTCAAAGCGTGCCAAGCAGAAAGAAATTTAAACTGCTTCCCGCAGTCATCAGCTGCGTTTTGCATATCCCTCCCATTGTATAGACCTGTAGCGAGCCGAATGAGGTCGGAGGGGTTGGCTCCGATGGGCTGCAATCTCAAGATTCGGCCATAATATCCTGGGAATGCCGCGCAAGCTTTGCTAATCATCTTCACGATTGCTTTGACAGATTTTTTTGACCGCCGCTCGCCAGTAGTTGGCTTGAAATTGTAATTGTACGTCTCGGTTAGGTGGGAAAAGAAGCTTTCACTCTTCCGCTCGGCACCTTTGATCGATTTTTCGGAGGAACGAATGAATGCCTTTGCGGTAGCTTCGTATTCAGACTGTACGAGGTTAGACCAATGAACTTTTTGTTTCTTGGACTCTTTCACGTTCTACTGGTTTGTCGGAGACTGTTAGGGATCCCCTAGCTCCGACATTGTTTGCTTTGGAGCACGAATATGCGGTGATGACGGGGAAAGTGCGGCGTAGACAGCTTCTCCAGGCTGGTCATCGTAGAAGGAAAGGGATGCCGGCAGGGTTTGCTTTCGAGTTTGGCGAGAAATCGCGCCAAGGATTGTGTGCCAAGTGGTTGCCCATTTGATCTCCAAGGGTAAATTTCTGGGGCAAATTGGTCTGTTTTACACCCTGGATTTGCCCCAGTGTAAAAATTTGGTTGAGAAGTCCAATTGGTGCTAGCGTGTACGGGAACAAAAGAGCAAAAATTTTCTAATTTATTGATTTGCCCAGACCGGTGGAGATGTCCTAAAGACCTTGACTTTATGCATGAAGAGTTTAGGTTAAATGGTTTCTACAGTGTCTACTGCAGGGTCCGACTATAGGGCTAGGAACTAACCGGATGGTCCACGTCAGTGACGTGCAGCGGCGTGTGCGAGCAGATAGCCATAGCGATAGACGACCAGATGATGCAACTAAGGCTCTGATACACACGCAGGCGTATCACACCTGCATTCGTATTATACCTCGGCGCTATTCGCGGGATTTACTACTCAAGCGAAACAACAGTTTGTGGGGCAGGCGAACCGAGAGAATCAAACGCAATCGGTTGAAACGTAAAGTTCGGTGCACGGGTCGGGGTGTCGGACGGTGCTTGGGGGGGCGACAGCTTGCGCCCCAGGTCCCGTACCTTGTCACGGTGCGCCAATGCGGCAGCACCACCAGCGGCCGAGGTGGCCTTGGTGCGGACGGCGCCTTTGAACGGGGAGACGACGGTTATGCCACACGCGACAGGCCGTGTCTCTTCGTTGCTCGGATCGGTGGGGGGGATGTACAAGGATGTCTGCGGGCCGAAGCTCTGAGTAGGGATGAGGAGAGGCACTTCTTACTGACAGTTGAGCCCTGCGACAAGGAAGACATGGAATGCGAGCGCGTTGCGTTGCGGAGGGCGTTGTGACAGTGTGTGCGGCGAAACCCGGCAGGGCAGAGTCCAGCCGCGTGATTGCCGAGAGGGTCCATGGTTCGCTTGCAGTGCTGACAGGGTATCGGGAGTGAGTCGGTGTAGACCGTCAATCCGAGATCACGGGATAGAACGACTGCCCAGTGGGCTCGAGACACCTTGGTAGCATTGGTTGGGTGATCGAAGAGGAATGCAGCGCCGGGGCTGTGTCCGAAGGCAACTCCACGGATCCGGCGCCTGATTTCGTCAGCACTGTGTTGATCCGGGCTGGGGGAGCCCGCCCATGCATCGGCTTGCCAGAACGTCTTGGCCCATGCCTAGTGCTCCACCCTATTTAGTTGAGTTGGATGTTGGTGGGTGCGGCAGCAAGGGTGGTGGGGTCAAGAGGTCCCAAGTCAAGGGGCTTCTGCAATTGTTGATTTACTCAATAGCTGAGTCAGTACTATTCCACCTGGTAAATTTGGTTCTAATGTATCCAAAATAATTTTACTATGTTTTTGTCCAATAGGTTCGTGTTTAGGAATATTATTTCTCTTCTGTGTGCTAAATTTGGCCATTAGTCATAAGGCCTGTCATTTCTGTAATGCAGATCATCTCAGGTAGAAATCTACCAAGTATCTGAATCGGAGATCTAGTATATACAAAAAAGCCCTCCTCGCATGTATAAAGAAGAAGAATGACGCTTTACAGTATTTTTTGTACTGTAGACAAGTCCGCACTACACAGGACCTCGGGTTCTGCTAGACGGACGACTCCGGACAACGGCTGACCCAATTGCCCACTCAAGCGAGAAAGGGACCGGAAAAAAGCTCCACCACCTGCACAGAGGATTCAGGAGACTTAAAAAACTCCCGCTGTAAGCAAATAGGCTTACAGGTAGATACGGCGACGAAAACGGCGAGAACTCCGGACGAACGAGCTTGAAGACAAGCCCGCAAGGCAATGAAGCCCTCCTCTCAGTCCGTCAAAATGACGGTGGATAAACAATTGCACGTAATAGTAAGATGATACAGTATTCAATTAATTTAGATTGTCCAGTACAAAGCGACTACAGGAACCAACGTCAGTTAGGACCGTGATTTCGGACGAACTAAAACTAGGACCAGGGAGAAAGCATACGTGCATTATTAGAATCCTATCAGTAATAATTGCAATTGCCTTGTATTTCAACTACCTCTATGCAGAGACGCGGCATGGAGTGAAAAAGATTTTTTTGAAGTGTGCCCGTAAATTCGTGACCATGTGTCATTAATGCACTTTTTCAAATCCTCCAAAGTATGAAACTGGCGGTTATTTTTTGTAGAATGCCCTTGCGAGAATACCCTAGACGTTCTCAATAGACCTTACATACAGTGGTTGTGGGATTACGAAAATAAATGATTTTTTATTAAAAATGTGTTAATCCCTCGTTTACATAGACGTAAAAGAAAGAAATAGAATAACTACAAACAAACAAGCAAGTCAGTTAAAACTACATTGGATAAAAATAATTGAAAAAAACTGATATGATTGTGTAAATTCAGAAGACCCGGATCTCATTCAAAATTGGGCGGTCTTTTCGGATGTTCAACGTACCGCTGGAACGAAAAGCTATATGGACATATTTTTCGTTTTTGTTTAGGTCTTACAAACATGCACGTGGGTTGGTATCCGTTGCGTTCTGGTGACAAGATTTTTTATGTCAAAGCACGAAATAAGTTGGACAAAATCAGGGAGGAAACCGCTTTAAAGAGGTCTATAGCGCAGGAAAAGTACCGTAACAAGCGTCAACGGCGGATGGAGGTCCATTTGCATGCCCTTTCTTCATTGTATTACCCCTCAAATGAAGAAAATCAGTCAGATCGAGACTGTTAGTAGTTTATTCCCTTCTGAGTAAAAGTTTTGTTTTCAAAAAAACAAGAATATTAGAATGTCCACAAATCATTTCCAAATACTTCATTTACTTTCTTAACCTCATTAAAAATATGCTAGAAGTCCATTTTTGCGTATTGCATTGATAATTCGGTAACTACTCAATAACTGCTGTGGGGATCTAATGGGATTTAAATCGGGCGATTTTTCTGGCCAGGGTAGTGGGTACACATCATAACTGTCGAATCAGGATCTCGTGTTATCATTTGTATGAGTGGCAGCGTTGTCTTGATTCTGAATAAAAGTGTCTCCTACCTCACTCTCTGCAAATAGCAGTAAAACAGCGTCCAAAACATCACAAAATAGCTTCGAATCCTATTTTCCAAGCATAATTGCAAGCTGCGAGACACCCTTGTATGAAATAGCCCCCCAAACCATTACTGATTTCCCCCTTGTTGCCGACTGGAGAAAACATCTGGTTCTTTCCTCAAATCATGCCAACTATAGGCAAATGCATCTGTCCCGTCCAAATTTAACTTATTCTCATCTGTAAATGTTACATCCTTCCAACCAGAGAGAGACCAAGTGACGTGATTCTTTGCCCTTTCAACACGTGCCTTTATATGTTCAACTGTCAACCTGGGGACATTTTTCTTTTTATTGTAGATCAAATGACCACTTCCTGACAGTATCTGATGTGTTCTTCGTACTGATATTAACATATTCAGATTTTTTTTCAGTTCGCGATCAGTGTAATTGTCAGTTGAAACATGCCTAAAAAGTGCCCGAAGATGCGTCCTCGATGATTTTTTTCGAGGGCCTGCCTTTTTTTTCCTTTTCGGCATAGTTTGGGAAACAATAAAGTTATGCGCAGCCGTTTCGGAGTGTTTAATGATCTCAGCAATTTTTCTATTCGGCTTCATTACATGAAATAAAGCGCGAATCGCTCCTTTTTGTTGTTCTGGCAATTGCTTTCCTCGGCCCACTGTTTTCTGTCGTTGCTGAGTTTTCTGGCTATATTTTGCTCCCTAAGGTAGTTAGGAAAGAAGCAATTCCGTTTGATATTGTAAATTGATGTGGTCTGGGCTCTGAAGTTGGTTTTCAGAGTTGTTCCTAAGAATGTTCCGTCCGAAATAATAAGAGGACCAAGAAAAATGGGTAATCATGTAGCATAGATGCAATAAAAGTGTTTATTTTCGGTGTTCGCTTAGTTTCTATTGACAGCTCAGTCGTTCTCGAATAATATCCTCACCCAGTAGCGTTCCGTTGACACTGGGGCTCACGTTCAAGGCTTGGTCCTAACATTATTTTGGGGAGTGTATAAACGCGGTTCTAACTATAGCAATATGAAAGCAATATGGTGAAACCGCGGTTGCTTTTGTATCTTTCTAATTTCCAAAAAGCATCAATTCATTTCCATTTTTGCTTCTGAGTCCCCTATTAGTCATTGTCGAATGTATCCCAAGCCAACAATAAATTACGGTGCCGTTCGAGTGTCACTTAGTCAAACGGCTCGGTGAGAACATCGGAAACTTGATGAAAGGTCGAGGTATGTTCCAAAGTCAAATACTTGTTCCGAATGAGTTCCCTCACGCAATGATACTTGACTTTAATGAGCTTGCTTTTTGCGGACATTTGATGGTTAATGGCAAGAGAAATTGCCGCAGTATTGTCTGTAATGACGGTCACGCATCTCAGCTGTCCCGTTTCGGAGTACAACTGTAAATTAGTGATCTCTAAATAAAATCTCTGCAAACATTGAAGATTTTTGGGGCAATTCGAGAGTGCAACATATTTGACTTCCGCATATGAGATTGGAACAATTGTTTGACGTTGAATTGCCAGGAAACCAGTGAACCATTCATCATAACTACGAATACAGAAGTTGATTTACTTGATTCCACGTCTCCGACCTAATCAAAATCGCAAAAAGCTTTGAGCTCCTACTTGATTGAGTTCTTCTGGTATTCTATTCCCATGTTTCGTGTTCCGGAAAGGTACTTCAATACTCTACGCAACAAACGTAATTGCTTGATGGTGGGGGAATATTTTTGGCGCGTTAGAGCTCCGACGGAAAATGGCAAATCTGGTCGAGTCCAAACCGAAAAATAAAAGAGAGCTCCAACTGTGGATCTGTACTTTGTGATTCTCTTTTGAAAGAAATAAATCATTGATGTTTTCCCCTGAAGTCAACGTCAACTGGAAGCAGAGTACAGGAGCCATTTGCTTCAGATAATTCATGCTTTCCGAGAAGCTCTTCTGTGTACCTTGTCTATGATACCTTTGTGCACTTAGAAGTCTGCGTGATTTCCCAAGCGACATAGTATTTGAGTTTCCAAACTACTTAACATCGAACGTAGATTCATGTCTCGTTCTGAAGCGGTCCATTAGCCCTTGATGGTTGCTCGAAAATTGCATGTTGGGGACAAAAATAACCAAGATAATGAATTCTTTTCCAATCTTCTTGATGGAGACTCCGGGGTCAATTTTGGATTGATCAAATTTCCAACTTATTAAAGTTGTAGGTATGACTGATCCCCACATTTCTCCATCCTGCCTTATACCATATGTAGACTTCAAAAGCTTGCAGATGTAGCCTCGTTGTTCTAGTTTGCCGGAAGAATCTTCGGGTTGCTCTACGTAGATGTTAATGTGAATATCAACGAACAAATACGCATAGGGTACGTCACACCCTTCGACGATGAGTACATGAGCAGCTGTGAGAGAAACTATCATTCGGATAGCCTCATGAGAAGCTACTGGAGCATATAATCAATCAGGGTCAAACTCCAGGCCAGGAAATTGTAAGTCACCTCGCACGATGCACCTTGCCTTGTGCAAGAAATTATTTCCCTCAGCGTCAGGAAGTTTCAGCCGAAAGACCCATGTAAATGGATTCGGGTATATTGAATCATGTTTATGGACATATTGCCAGGTTCCCCTACGCTTAAGAGAAAGTTATTCTCTGTCAATGGCCTTATGGCACTTTTAGTCCTTGATTTCTTTCTGAAATGACCGTGGCAGACGCAAATCCTTTCCTCTCTTGGCAATGTGTGTTTTGGGCATTACTTGTGATAAGGAAATGCGGTAGCTGCAAACGCACGTACGAGCACCTCTTCAGCGGAGGAGTCTGGGTTATCTTGTTGAAATTAGAGGGAATGTTTCTTTGATATGCCGTTGAGAAGTAAATTGATTCCAGTGAGTTGTTCATATGCAAATGCGGAAGTTATTTCGCCTGGTGGTAATTATCTTCTTCATGCTTGGCACGTATATGCGATACAAAGATTCCTCGCTTTCGAGTCCAGTAAATGTTCCGTAAACTGGGCGAATATTTTTCGGTTAGAGCGAGCATCGGACTGATACAAGAATGCGAATCCATGTTGGCCGAAAGATGGAAGTCCAGTGAAAGAAATGAACATTGAAGGGTCCGACTTTAGGACTGAAAAACCGCCATTTAGTCGTGTGGAAGGAAGACGCTTTCGAAGCCAATTTATATGACTCATTGTTCCCGCCCAAAAGTGATGCCCTAGACTAGTTCTGATTAATACTACTCTAGCCTTCGTTCCCAGCTCCTGTATGAATATTTCAGCTCCGCCATTACTTTGAGGGGCGTATGCTGGAGATATTTCGAGTCGAATGCCATGTGCACGGCAAACATCATCCACCGTTGTTGAAATATTTTCGCCCGCGCCATAAAGTCTTAGGTTCACAGACGGGCGGACCAAAAGGTTCTGCGATCGCTTCTTATAGTAAGTGAAAGAAATTGGAAGGTCGCTTCGTTTCTTGATAAAATGAACATGAATTTTTGCAGCATTGTCGTCTACGAAACCAATAACTTGCTGATATCTTCCGATTGATGTTGTGTGCATTTTCCCCATTATGTAAATATGCACTATCTCAAGCGGGAAATTATTCATCCTTGAGCTTGGTGATATAGGCGCCCGCTTTTCTCTGCTAATAGCGCGAGGGAAGCACATTATGCTTTCAGGCAAGCTACGGGGAAGCTTCTGCACATCTAAAAATGTGTTCGAGAGCTGTTTGTAACAATCTGGATAGGTATGGCCCGTTCGACAGTGCCATTTAAGAGCGAAGTAATGGTCCGTCTGCAGGCGTGAACCTATTGCCACTTGAGCAGTGTACTGTAGATATTCTTCATCCTTGGAGTTGGCCATCGAAGCATAAGAATTCTATTGCCGTTTTTCATAGCTAAAGCGGTACAAAACATCGTCGCTGATCGGGACAGACAAAACTTTCTCGTCAGTGGGACTTTTGAAAAACAAGCATGTACTAATACCGTCAGTAACCGGGGATATTTAGTAAACAGAATATTGAACTTGCTGGTGAGGACTCCAACCGATAAGATTTTTGCTTCGAAATGTGGGGCGTGAAATGCCTCTTTGTAGAATACCCCATCCAACAGTTTGAACACTTGACCCTTACCCAACGATAACTGAGACTTCTGAAGCGGCCTTAACATCAATGGAACCGATATCTCCATAGTTGAGGAACTATTTTCGGCTGTGAAGGAAATGATGCGATCCACCAGAATCGAGAAAAACACCAGAGGGTTTTGCGGTGCTTCATTTTGCAATTTTGCTCTCGTACTTAATTTGAGCTATGAATCCATATGCACCGATGCCCATGCTGTTCCCTGCAGCATTTCCATTCAGAAGCTGCGTTAGTGGATGTTTATCTGGCATAAGAACGGCTTGTTAACTCTGGTTTGGGTTTGTGAGTATTGATTTTCGCCGTTATAGTTCTCATTCCTTCATCTGTTTTGATTTTTTCCAGGTTTCTGCTGATATTATTGCTCGTAATGGCCTGTTCCTGGATATTGCCTCCACTTCTATGACCTTGGCCTTAATACGATCCACGTGTACCACGTCCTCGGTATCGACCTCTAAATCCATGACCTCTTCCTTGGTTGGAATTTTCTTCCCGGTCATGCCCATACCAGCACTCCTTGGCGTTGTGGTTTTGGTTGCCACATACCCAGCATCCGTTATCTTAATTTCGTTTCTTTTTGTTAATTCTTTCTTCATTAACACGACTTCTTCCTGCGGTGTTAGCCTTCGGGCTTTCACACCGGATCCACTATTGTCACGTATCATTTTCCGTCGAGCGATCTCGGTTTGAGTAGCGTTCATAAATTCATCGTGCTTCATTTTGCTTGAGACCATAGCCAACGGAGCAAAGCTTTCAGGTAAAGTTCGACTTAATTTCGATTTCTTCTTGTCATCTGAAATGTTTTTGCCCAAGGAAAAAATCATACCGAGCGTCTCATGGAACTTGTTCAAATGCTACTCCCACTTTCCGTCATCCTAGTATTCTTTCTGTTTCAGTTCCTGAAGTAAATTGATCACGGCTTGTTCGTTCGACGTAGTATACAAGCCGTTCAGTTTTTTCCAGATATCTTGCGCTTTCTTCTCTTCATCTTCAATCATGGAACCAAGCTGAGCCATTGGTCCAGAGTCGAGCGAGAGAATAATTGCTGATCATGCGGGGATCATCTTCTTCCGCCACGCTTGACGTTGTGCATTAGTTGCATCATCCGGCAAATTGGTGAGCCCGATCAAGTCAATATCATTTTGTTCAATATAGGCTTTGATGCGACGGCGCTGAATAATGAAGTCATTTGCGCCAGTTAGCTTCGGCAGTTTGCCAAAGTCTTTTTCACTTACCATAACTTGCAAGGAAGGGAATATACTCGTTGTAATGTGTAGAAGTTTTGTCAGGCAATGCTACCATGAAATGAACGGTGATGATTACTCCTTCTCTGTGTATGTTGTTTACTGGACCCTGCGCGGTCCTCAGTTTAAATGCTAGGCTAAACCCTCCTTGGACAGATTTTCCCCACCTCCGATATTATTCTATTTTGTTGAGCGTCTTCGCACAGGAACAAAAATGGGATCTACATTTGTATTGAGGGAGATATTGTGGTGAATACCTGCAATTTTCCTGAGACCCTTGAAAATCTGCCGTATTTTTTACAATAGAACACGCAGTCTACTTTCTATTTCCGGGCTCAAAGGAAATTTAGAGAAGTCCATGTACTTAATCGCATCGTACATTCCGCGTCGTCAATAACTGCCGAAAAAAGTTCCATTGAACTCAATTTCAGATTTCTTCTAGTTGCTAGCCAAGCATCTATTCGCTCTACTCTATACAGAACGAACAATTTCTCTGTTTGCAATTATTACAAGAGCTTTCAATTTCGTCGGAGGTGGAGTCTTGGTAACAGGTTATCCAGGAGCGTGTTCAATACGCGGATATTTTCAAGAAATGCTATCCCTACATCTGCAATCCGGCGAAAAGTTTTTCGGTGGCGTCCATATCACGAACATAAACTCTATGATACATATTAATTAGAATGCAGCATCCAACTAAATTTATGGAACCAATGCGAATGGGTTGATCGGGAAGGATTTGAAATATCTACTCGGAATTATATGTCTTTACCTTATTTTGTGACTGTCACTGGAATTATCCATCATTATCCAACCCTGCATCAAAATAGGCTCCCTAAGAAAGCAATGGTACTTCAAATTATTTCTCTTCACTTTGGCGTGAAATATCACTTCTCAACCGGCGGTTTTGGTTCGGCAAAGCCTTTTTATGCAGAAAATATGTGTCAGCGAGGTCCCTACATATTTCTCTTCCGATTTATAAATAATAGATGTATACGTCCGTTTTGGTAGCCGTTGAAGCAAATTATTTTCGGTTAGGTGTGTGTAGCTCCTTCGCCCTGGTCTTCCCCGTTTATCAGCCCCTTTTTCTGTACTTGCTGTACTTGTGAACAGTGCGCAGTTCCGTTTGTACACTACGGTTATATAAGCACCTTCATTTCGCATATAACTGTTATTCTGGAACGATGTTATGTTCCATCAACTGTCAAAGCAGTAGACAGATGATCTCGGCCTATCGAGTTGTTCTGTAGAAGATAATTATACCTTGAAAGACAAATTAGAAGTCGAGCGCCCTTATGCAGTCAAATTTTGCACATCTTCGGGAATATTGCGTACTTAAGACCGCGCAACTACGTGCAAGCAGATAAGAAAGAAGTTCAAGGAAACATAGAACAACATTCAGTCCCTTTCGAGCCTTCGCCTGTTCCCACAAATATGTGGCTAAATCGAGGTCCTGTAAAATTCAAACGCTCGCTGGGAAGCACTAACATCAAACATTTGGGGGTAATTTAGCCTTTACAGTACCGAATCACCAGAGTTAGTGCGCTTGCACCAGTCCGTACTGCATCCTTTTTAAGTACAGTCCAGTTTCAACCCTGGTGCCGGACGATAAATCATATAGCCCTGTACGGGCGTAATTTCAAACCTCATGTATAGAAACCATTTGCTGAAAATAAAGTTATAGTACTGGGCTCAAATTTTAAAAAAAACAATACTTGGAAAAGAACGAGTTTGTTAGTAATGAAAAATCACTCTTTAAAAGTAAATTGTGTCTTTGCGCCACACTCTATTGTTGTGCCGTGTTTTTAATACCTAATACACAGTGAGACTAATTGATATAGTAACGAAACGATAAGAAGATCCTGTTGTAATTTAAAGACATTTATGCTATTTACAACAGTAAAGTGAATTTCTCAGTAATCTCATGAAAGAAGAAGTAGTAGCTGAAGACTAACAACAATAAAGTGATACTCTAGGATTCCCCTAGTAAACCGCCAAGCTTTGTTTCTCCCATGTTATTAAATAAATAAATTTTAAAGTAAACTAGCTAGAACTACAATGAAAAATAAGGATAATCCCCAATGCATTACCTGGTGAATTTGTTTTTCGCCACCCTTCTTTTTAGGACATACAAAGCGGTAACTAGTGTTTTCAAAAAACCTAGGAAAAAAGCCCTTAAAGAAAAGTAGGAGGGTAGAATCATGAATATGAGGTGCCTTGGAACTATTATTGATCAAATTGCTGCTGATATGGGAAGAATTAGAAAGGATGACTTGTCACTTATCCTTAATTCCGTACAATCATTTAATTCAAGGTGAACTAGAACAAAACCGATGATGGTGTCCGCAGACAGCAGGCGCTTGATGATAAATGCACGCAGAGGTAAAAGTTCCGCTGTTCAACTATGCAAGGCGTTAGATCTACCGATTGGGAAGAAATGGGTTAAGCATATTCATGCGAGACTTTCTCGATGAAATAAAAGAAAATTAAGCTGTTATCTTGCCTGATGGCTGCATACAATGCTTAGATAGTGGAGGATATCAGCTAAGAGTTTACAAAAAAATAACTACTGTAAAATATCTTAATATCGGACGAAAATAGGTTAAATCTGACAGAATAGATGGTTATTATTACTGCTGAAAAATCTAAGAAAGGATTAACGCCCACTGGATAGACAAAGGTCTAGCATGGCAGTGCCTCCGTTACGATTCGGCCCTGTTTTTATATTACGACCAGTATCTTCTCTTGCTTTCAGACGGCCGTCAAGAGGCGGTGAAGTACTGTAAGAATTTGGAAAAATCCTGTTGGAATTTGCAGCTAAATATATCAAGGACAATTAGATATTCTAGCAATGTAGTGAACCGATCCATATATCCCAACATTCGAGGTCGTAGTTTGCTTACAAAAATATTGCGATGATCACCATCATCAGACTTAAATAGTATAGAGAATTCGTACTGTAAAATGGCCCTTTTCATGAATTGTAATGGGAAGCAGTAGGAAAGCGTTTCATCCTTTAAATACAACCTCGTTGAAGCATGAAAGAAAATTGACCCTTCCACTTTGAAGAACTTTGTATATTCTATACTAAAGTTGTACTAAAGTCTGAAAGGCTAAAAAATTAAAACTGCTAGGCGCAAGCCTGTTCCGATCGTACGAATTTTTTGTGTAATTGCATTCTACAGTTTCTATTTCTAGTATCCAAGGCTTTGTTAACTTCTTTTTCCTGCCACTTGAATAGCAGATTGATTATGTATTGTTATACAGTAATTTTGGGCAACATTCGTCCAGAAAAGTCGGATGACATTTTAATGTAAGTTAAAGCGCAAATTGAGAAAATTCTGGCAGTAAAATTGGTTTTACTGTCCCCAATCCGAAGATTTCCCGGCTAATTTTTATAAATTGACCTGGGAAATAAGTACTTTCATTTCGCTCTATGGTCAGGGTGGAAGGCCATTCACGTCGTAGGACTAAACGGCCTTCGATTGGCGATGCCACATGCTTTCTAGTTGCTCCCACCTCGAGCAAATCGCTTGTTTAACGGTTGAAAGTAAATATTCATTCTACTACTCATACATTTCGCGTTGCGATGTTGATTTCATGCACAATAATGCATTCTTTCCTTTGCCCCAACATGCAATACTCACCTCTATAAACTACCATAAATTCGGTTGCCTGTTGTAGGTGATGAATCTTTCCAATCCTCTGCTCCCAGCTTCTAAACGTTTCTTTCTCAGCAAGGCCTTTCAACTCTTCTTAATTACCAATCCATGCTTTTGTTAGAGGACTGAGATTCAATGAATATCGTTATTTCGAGACTTTACACAGCGCAACAGACCGCGGGTAAGGAGACGATCAGACGGGTATCATGAAAAAAGAGGGTGATATTAGGAGCTAAAAAGACAAGACGAGTGGAATGTAAGACAACAGGACTTGATTACTACTAAACGTAGACACTGAGCTAGAAGTAAAGAAAACACCTATTAAACTGCAGCTTTATCTTATCTATCTAGGCGTTAACTGGCCTCGGAGTGCGACAAGGATTAGTCGAAACGAGAAATTCGAAGGCCGATGCTTCCTCTGCTTCGCAACCTATCAAGTAGTGGCTGGTCTAAAGCATGACCTTGGATTCGAAATTCTTTTCTGCCGACCCTTACGCTAATCAGGACTCTATATGACTGCTTTATCCTCTTATTTCACCTTGCGCAAATTTTTCGATGCGGCTATTCTCTTAACTATGCCGGTGACCCTCCTGGATTTGAAGAAGCTTTCGAACATCACCCATTTTTGGCCTACAGGGAAGTCAGCTGGTGCATCTCAGCAGGCAGTGAGGTTATCAACAGTCTGAACTTCAATTTAAGCACATTCGACCCAGAGAGACAAGGAAACTTGCAGTTTGGTAGGTGTTGTCCACTTGTACATCTGTATACATAGTGTTTGGCCAAAGAGACAAGGAACACCCCTGCTTCACGAAACAAAGGAGAGAATAATGTCGTCAGCTTGGTCCTCTTGGGGTGGGGTCGCTTGTTTTGGGGTAGCTGATGTAGAGGTGGTGTAAGTGAAGCGTTGTGTTGTGGAGGGTGGGCAGGTTCAGGGCCAAACCACTCTCGACCACCTTTCATTCTGTATTGTACAGTTAACGGATTCTATAAACGTAGAGAGAAGTAAGAGGTGGTAGATGCAGTGTAGCGAGAGATCCATATATTAAGCTGTGATAGTTGGGGACAATTTTCGGCACAAGCTGCTGGCTCCCTTCTCCCCCAGGAGCCCCGCCACTCTCTCGCTTTAATAGACTAATACCCTGCCTCATACATGCTTCCCATTTCTTCCCCAAGTGCCCTCTGCACTTAACAGAACGTGGTGTACAGTACTGAATTTCACAGTAAACTTCGGATGCAGGACGGAGTCCATCAGCTTGCATTCACTCTCGTACGGTATTATACATCCCCCCATCGAGAGCCATTAAACATTGATTTCACATGATCCATTCTTGGAATCTGTCCAGCTCTAACACGTGTCTATCTTGTAATCGACAACAGTATAGAAAACTGAAATTTTCAAACACTCTCTTACCGGGCCACTCCTGAAAACCCAAAAACGCTAAATAGGACATAAAATTTGTGTAAAATGTCCACAAAATGGGAACAAAAAATGGGTGACATGCTTGGGACCTCGCCTCGTCGAGCAAATTTGATCCCACACCCAAACACCCAAATTTGGAGCACTTTATCAGTTTTGCGCCAAAACCAGTTCGACCGACCCCCTTATATCCTAAGCGAACAGAACGCCTCCGTCAAATAGCCATCCTCCCTGGCTTCTGACTAACACCCACCCCACCACCGCTCCGCCGCTCCCCCTCTCCAACTTGACATTTTTTTCTATCTCGGCCATGCCAGACACCTTTCGTCCGACACTCTCTCCCTTTGCGCCACCCTATTCCAAACCTTCGACTCCACGTCACCCCTGCAACGCGAAAAATGACAACTACATCACATTCAATGTTCTCTCCGCATACGGTTTTGGCGGCGCGTCTTCCCAGTCTCTTGCTCCTGTGTGTACTATCAGGAAACACACATTACGAACAGAAGGACTCGCTCGCGGTAGCGCCGTGCTTACGACTAGAGGTTCTGGCTTTACACGGAAGGAGGTGATATACCGGTTGGACTTGTTGCAGAAAAATCTCCCACTTTGCAAGGACGAATGGGATTTCGTCGCATCTGGCCATGCCATCGCGTTTCCGGATGAACAAAGAAACTTTGATAGCCTCAAGCGCAAGTTCGCAGCGTTAAACGGGCGCAAGATACCGATAGGTGATCCAAGAATCCAGTTTGCTGTCAAAAGACCTAAACAAATCCGTTATCAAATTGCAGAGAGGGCGGATCTAGGAGATAGAGCTGATTCCGGTGAGATCGTAGATGATGTTATGGCTACTCCAGATGACAGCGATAGCCCCAATTCTTCGATAGGAAACAATGAAAACGGCACTGATGATCTTGAACTGCAGAAGAGCCTCATCTCTCGCTCTAATGTAAAAAAATACTTTTTCGAGAAAATATACCCTAACTACGCGTACTCTGGTCGCACATCGCATTGTTAAGCGCAATTAAGAGAATTATTGCATCAAGGCACTCTTGAAAACGATCTTTACTAAGCATCAACATCATCGGGAAGAAGGCATAAGCCGCAGGGGGAAGATATTCGTCGACGGGAGGAGAACGCCGAGAAAAAAGGAGAATCGAAGGGAAGAGAATGAATGGCACCAGACGTCTATTCAGATGATGATAATGTTCATTGCGAAAGATTCACAGGCTGACACACAAGTGAGACATAATATTTCACAGGCCTAACCGATGAATCCTGTTTCTATCAGAAAATGGTTTTCCTCAACATTTAGATTCGGCGTATGCGTTGAAATTATCTTCTTCACACCAACTAGCTTAGCAGGCAAGTTGAATAAATGAATAGCACATAACAAAATCACCATCTTCTCCCCATTTTCTTCGTACGCTAAGCGGTCTTTTATTCTAGTGAACGTCATCTTAAATGCTCTCATACCCCACTCGGAAGCCTGTCTCATTGAAGTTGCCTGTCTGATTTTAAGGACTTCGTCTGTTCCATCGACCTTTGTTTCATCCTGAGCTGACTTGATAAGGAAAGGATATTTTGACTTCGCAGATGCGGATTTCACTACAACCTGTCTCCTACACAAGTCAAATTGATGCTGCAGTTTCTCATAAACACCACTCCATTATTCTATCATAGAATAATGCATGCTTCCTGGTGCATTGATATCACACGCTTTCATTGTATCATTCAGCGCAAAGGCAAACACGTTTCCGACACAATGATCGTGCGTTCACCCGTTATATAACATATTCTGAGTGATGTGGAAGCCCTGTTGTTCCAAGTAAAGCTTTAAACTATTAGGAACAGCGTAAAAATGTTGCAAAGAGTGGTACTTTACCGCAAATGTCTCCTTGAATAGCAATGCTTCCGCCAAAGTTGGTGTTTTGATCTTCTTGTCGTCTGAGGACAAATTCTGTGCACAAACCGACGCGCAAACCGTATGAACAAGGAGCACACAGAGTTGGTTACTCCAAACAACATGCAAAGATTCCAGGTAGAGCCTCTCGTTCTATGCCAGTTAAGCAATAACCCGAGGCACATCGTTGCATCAAGTGTACGCGGTTGCCCTCTACATCTAATCCTATCTTGTAGGATACGAATATTGCCGTCTTCGGAGTAAGGAAAATATCGCTGCTAAAGAGGCGCGAACCAAGTGGGCAAGTATACGAGTGTTCGATGATCGATGCCTGTCATTGTGATGAGAGATTGATCACATCTTGAAATATAGAGAATCATGAAAGGAGATGTACTTGAGTCGACCAAGGTTCTTCGCGAGACACGCCGATCGCGGTGTTTTAGCCCATCTACGCTTAATCTGTCATGAAAAGTTAGTTGTCTTTTCTGCGTTCTTCTCTTCTGTTGGAGCAAAAGGGCCAGCAAAAGGAGTTGCACGGATGGCATTTTGCCTCTGCTAAACCTGATGTTGAGAAGAGGGTGAATGCTTGTACTCAGAATTAAAATAGGTTGTTTGCGTAAATATGTAGCAAAAATTTCCGTGGCACAGTTTGCACTACCGTATGGCCATTTACCTATTACTGTGCTTTTGTGTACAGCATGCAAGTTTTGTTTTCGGGAGTGGCCCACTTATGTGTTTACACTAAACTCAAGGATTTGGGGGTATGATACTATTGCCTGCACAGTATCGAATTACCAGACTTGCTTCGTACTGCATCCGGGTAATTACAGTAATCTTACAGCGTTGGCGCTGGACGTTTAAATATGTGGCCCGGATTGGTAATTTCAAATTTCACGTACACTGCTGGCCTCAAACTCGAACATAACACGATTGCATGATTCTGTGACATTCTTGAATCCGTCACATTTTGATGTCCCTCTCGCACACTTCTTACATATCTCAACGCATCGCACTCACATCATCTTCCACGGATTTCTCACAGCCCCCTCCAAAACGAGCACTCAAACGGCACCTGTCATCCCACATCCCTTACCCCTTCCATCCTTCACAGCTTTAGAGCTCCCCAGCCATCCCTGTTGCAACGCACATACGCCAACCAGCACTCTCCGCTACTCCGCCCAGAGCCCGCTAACCCCCAGCTCTTCCTCCGCGCCCCTCGCCATCCCCCGCTCTTGCTGCCCATTCTGCGCATGCCTCGACGACCTTAGCCATCCTCGCACATTCCGTGCCAAATGTCTCGCCCCACGGTTCCCATGGTCCCACTGAATCGCCCCAGACATAGCAGTCCGTCCTTCCTCCTCCGCCAATAACGACACAAATGTCTGGTACGTGCACGGGTTTCCAGCCGCGTCGATCAGCCGTCGTGACTTCATCCATGATTTTTCACGCACGTATATGCAAATGTCCCCCTCGTGCATCAGCCTGCTGCTGAGCGGCGCAAACTGGCTTGCACGCGATGAAACCACCGATTCACGCCCTTGGTGACTCACAATTAGGCTTTTTCCATACTTGACCGCGTCCGTTTCACTGACGACTGTCGCTGCTCCGTACCGATAGGACATCTCCTCATTGCAGTCTGTTCTACTCAGTCGGCTTTCCAGCGCGAAGTCAGCACGGATGGTTCCCACCTCACTGTTGTCCACCTCATCGTCCGCGCTTTTCACGCACTCCCGGAACCTGAACCCGTTCACATGCTTTGTGCCGTTTCCATCACTGTCTCTCAGCCTCTCCTTGACGAACCCCTTGGCCCGAAATTGAATACCCACTGGTTTCCCTTCATAAAACGACGCCTTTTGATGCGTATACACCCCATCCACGTACAAACACGACGAAAACTGATTCTCAAGACCCTTCACCGGCAGCTCACGGTTCACTTTCGTCATAACAACTTCAAAATCCAAATTCGGCTGCGCCACCAAGTACCAACCAGGCAGCACGCCACTCGCATTGCGCGGATGTGAGCAAGGCGACCGCTCGATTGCCACTCGCTCAGACACGTAGTACAGCGGTAGAGCCTTGGTCCTTGACCCGCTGCCCGACGACGTCACCGACACGCCTATCCCTAGCGGAAACGGAGACGCCGCCATGTCGCACGGTCGTGGGCATAAGACATCTCGAGAGTGTCGCAGGTGACGTGGTGGCACTACAGCACGGGGTTCGCAACCGTCCCATACCATCGCTGTGTTGCGTCGACAAGCGCTTGGAGCCTGTTTTTCCCTCGACGGTACAGATGCTGGACGTCGTCTGGGGTTGGGTTAACTGCGCATGGGGGTTACTTTTGCGTTTGTGGGGTATTTTGGGTGGATAGTCTGTGGAGCATACAGAGAAGTCTTTCCGGTTTTGAATACGGCCCAGTGACGAGTGGGTGCGGACCCCCCAGGTGAAAGGTGTGTATACTACGAGCATTCCCATCTTTGTTCCTGCGGAGCCGTCTCTGTGTTTATTGGACAGATCCACGCTCTTGAGTCGTAGGCGCGGTTCTCGTCCTCGCTGGCGCAAGGCTTTGGAATTCGAGAGTTGCAAAAGTTCAACGTGTCCTTGTCTGGCGATGGAACGTGAGCATTGTTGCTGATTTTCATGGCTCAGTTAATCCCGATATTGTCTCATACCCTACTGAAGGGTGGCAGATGCCATCTTGGCCATTTGTTTGACACCAGCGGTGTTGCTTGCAGATGCACTAGGTCCTGGACCGTACCTTTCATGTGCTTCCTCGAATTACTGCCAGGAAACTGTAAACTCATTGTCATCTCTGCGCCGGGAATGAAAAAAGATTAGGTATCAGAAAGAGGTGATCTCTCGCCCCATTCCATGTTTAGCTGGGTATGTCAAGAGCTTCACCAGATGGGTCCGATTTGCTCAGTAAATGTGCTTGCTACCATGGAGTTACGTTGTAAGTCAGGCAGTTGGAATTATAACGCTACAACCAGTCACTCATGTCCATATCCCTAACTCCACTCCTCCCTTCTCTCCTATTGCATTTCACCCATCTAAACATTCACGATGGCCAAACGATGCGAGGCACAGCCAGCTCTCCGAAAACCCATCGTCCGATCAGCACAGCTGCGCCAACGTAGGTAAGAAACAGGAGCACGTCAGCAACAGACGTCGGAGGTCTGCCGGCCACGTTTTGTCGTCTACGACCCGGACGAGTTTGACGAATCATCCGACGATGCCGGGGAACTGATATTGAGGTGTGGAATCTTTTGCTCATTTTTGTCGAACGAATGTGACTGAGGGCAACATCTGATCCATCATCATCACCATCATATCCTTCGTCATCATACAACCCATCCGTGTCGTCAGAAAACGAATTTCTTGATGGGACGGGACTGGCAAACAGTTGCGGAGTCCCCGATTTGGGTGTGCAAGGAACGCTTGATTGGCTCACGTATGCGGAGGGAATCTCGTCATAATTGTAATCAGGTCTTTGCGACCTGACAACAGCTTGACCTGCTCGCATCCTCCTCTAGCTTCACTTCTTTCTTCTACCCTCTCAGCACCGATCAGTTGGTCCATATCATCCAACTGCCCATTTGCATACATTGCGCTCCCTATGCTGGACACGGGTGAGCTATGGAACTCACCAATCTTACTGCAAAGGCCTAGCAGCTCCGCAAACGGTTCGTCCAAGAACATTCCATAGTCGTCAACGGCTGCTTTCTTTCGTGCTTTTAAAAAAGATTGCAGGCTTTCTCCCAAACTTTTGGCAATCATGTCTGCGGAACAAATCGCAGCCATATCCCTGGATAACTGGCACCGAGCTCCTGGTAGTTTCATCCACTCCTCAACAACCTCTCGTGCAAACTGCTCCCATCCCAACGTGTTCCTCGCCGTTACTATTCTAACCATGGCACTGGTGCCATTTCGCCTCCCCCTCTCGGGATAGGCGAAATTGGCGGCAAGCAACGCGTCTGATGCCTTGACGAAAGTTGTCTTCATGCCCACATTGAGGGGATATTCCTTGCGCGAATCGTATTCTTCCACCTTCCTCATAACCACCTTCCACGCTTCTTGCACAACATCCCAATCTTCCTCTTTGCCTAACCGTAACGGCAACCCGACCCTACCTCAGCTACTGGAAAGGCCTCCGGGCTATCTTGCCATCGTACGGCATGAGCGACGGTTTGGACGTAGGGCTTTGTCTCCAACTTCCAAGCCGTCTCCTCAAACCCGACCCCAAGAATCACTTTTGCGTGTTCTGGCCTGAATTTGACGTAGCCACCCTTCTCCAAAACGCCTGCATTTACACTCAACCATTGTGGAACTGTCAAAAACCGATATACAACGTCATGTTCCTCGTCACACTCCACACCCTCCTCCCTGCTCCCCACTCTTTCCAAAGTCCTGACCCAACATACATCCTCCTCGACGCACCATCCCACGTCACAACGGAAAGAATTAAACGGTACCCAAGTGAGTTCAACGGCACCACGCTCTTCCACAACGCCCCTGACAGACAACGGGACTCTTGCACCAACCAGACCCCTCATGGTGACAAAACTACTACCCACACGTACCAACCTCCTCCAAGCATCAACATTCAAAGTGACATCATACACAACGCCAAACAAGCCCAAAGACATCTTGACTGCCTTCCACGCGGCGCCGTGGCCAGATTCAACACGCAGCCTGCCAAACGCATCAACAAAACTAACCTCACTGACAACATCGCCTAAAAGACCCTCTGTGACCCCCCCACCACCAAAGACACCCCTGACAAAGGCGCCACCAAGACTGTTGACACCGATGGCAGCGTCAACATTGACCCTCTGTGACAGATATTGACCCAGCTCATGATCCAAATCCTTCAACAAGACGCCCGCCTGTGCCACGACGACGGCTCTCTTTCGATAAAGCTGGACCTTATTCAAGGCATTCATATCGACCAAAACGCCACCACCAAATAGAAACGCTACATGTGATGAATGGAGGTGAGGGGATGTACCCAAAACTACCGGACGCAAGCGTCGGCGTTGCCGACGGGCATATAAAATAGCACGCTGAAGTTCCGGAAGAGAATGTGGTTTGAAAAGGCGGTCAAGATGACAAGAGGAGAGTGATGGGGGCGGTGGAGGAGGAGGGAAATTAAGACGGATGGAATGTCGGAGACAGGAGGGGGATGGTTGGGGTGAGTTGTGAGAATCGGAGGGGCGGGTTAGGGAGGTTGTGAGGGGTTGGGTAATGGCGGCGGAAAAGAGGGCCGGTGGTGGGGTTAGGGCATGCAGCACGATGCGGCTGTCCATGATGAGGTTGATGGGGCCATGCGCTAGTGGAGGGGGAGGAGGGGAGGGGCGCGGGGAGAGCTTGGTGGTGGATGAGTTTGGAGATTAAAGGGAGCGGATGAATGTTGCCGGGGAGGGACGGGTGGTGGCAGGGAAGAGGAGGCGCTTTGGGTTAATCTTTTTGTCGAGTTTCTGGAACCGAAGGAATTGGACGAAACGAATACCGTACAATGACATTGTTTTGGATTTAAATTGTACTGTTTGTACAATTTGTACTGCACTGTACCGTACAGTACGGGATGGTACAATCGCGACACAATGGCCAAACTGCACTGCACTGCACTGTACTGTACAGTACTGTACTGTACTGTACTGTACCGGACGCGTGAGCCACGCTACGGTCCAGAGTCTGGACTCCAGAGAGGAGAGCCACTCTGTCAAAATTTCCCAATTTAGATTTGTCCAAGCCATCTGCTTCCTCTGCAAAAAGCCAAAAACTATCGGCCCTCTGTGCACTGCCAGAATTACAGTAGCAGCCCTCCAATACAATACTGTACAATGCTGTACACGTCACGGGACGTGTCACAATTCACGTGATGAACGAGGAGCAAACCCCACCAATATTTACAGTCCATGCACACACCTGCTGACAGCAACAACGTCTTCCTCAATCGGCCTCCCCGTCATCCCCCTCCGGTAACCATAAACTAGCGCCCACCCCCACTCCGAGCACCCCCAACACCACCGCCAAACTCCACACCACGTTCACCTCCCAACCCGCCACCACTCCGCCCACCATTTTCACTCCCACAAACCCCAGCACCCCCGACAACGCAAACCGCAAAAACCTCAACTCCCCAATCGCCTCACTCAGCACAAAAAACAAATTCCTCAACCCCACAACCGCCAGCAAATTACTCACATACACCACCCCGACATCCCCACTCACACCCAACACCGCCGGCACAGAATCCAACGCAAACACCACATCACTCAATTCAATACACAACAACACCACCAACAACGGAGTCGCCACCCGTCTCCCCCCCTCCCTCGTCCAAAACCGATCCCCCACATACCCCCACTCACCGGCACCAACCCCCGAACCCACCTCACAACCCCACTCTCCCCAACCCCATCCCCATCCTCCCCACCCTCCTCCTCCACCAACAACTTACCCCCAGTCCAAATCAACAACCCCCCAAACAAAACAGTCACCCACCGAAACTTGTGCACCAAAGCCTCCCCAACACAACCATCACCCCTCTCATCACCACAGCACCCCATATTCCCCACTCCAACACACGCAATTGTAACCCACGTTCCACCTCAAAGTACCGAAAAATCACCAAAAATACAAACAGATTATCCACCGATAAACTATACTCCACCACATACGCTGTCACAAATTCAACCATCCGGTCCAAACCCGCTTGCCAATACACCACTCCCGCCGTAGTCGCCGCAACAGAGATCCACATCCCCGTCCATGCAATATCCTCCTCTAACGAACCGCGTGCAGGTAACGCGTGTATATCGCTAGCACGGCGTACACTTTCATCGTTCACATGTTCCTGTTGGACTGTCTCATTCTTGGCAGGCTCTGTGGGTGTGGGTGGGGGGGTGGCCTTTCTACGCACCGAATCCGCGCTGGGGTTATGGGTGCAGGTAATACTCGGCGGCGACAGTGTAGCACGGGAGATAAAGGGGGTATGGTGAGAGGGGAAGCGCCGTTGATGGGTAAACGTTAGCGCGAATGGGCGCATTGTGGTTGGTGTTGGGGTAGGACGGAGGTGGAGTGAGAAAGGGAGAGGGTGAGTTGAGATGGGGGGCGGGAGGCACGGAAGACACGTGTGCCGGTTGGATTGGAGCAGGGGTACGTGGTTGCCGATTGGGCGTCGGGTCGCATGTGGGTTGCAGAGGTTCCGGTTTTATTGGCTCTAGGTACGGTGGTTGGGTGACAGGGGCTGGTGACCACACGTAGCATTGGTTGTGCTCGTTTTTTCTCGACGGATCAATGACAGCGTTGTTGGGGCGAATTTATGGACGATCTTATCGATGTCTACGAGGTTGCGGAATCCGATCGGATCGGATCAGACTGGTGGGGATTGTGTCTATGTGCAATTCATTATTGACACCTTGTTGCGTCCCGTGCCGTTCTAGTTCCGGTATGCACAGGTTGTCCACGTGCCGTCCCGACAGTGGAAACGTAGCTCTAAATAAACCAATTCCCAAGTCATCTTGCCCAACCTTCTACAACCAACGTCATCCACACGTCCGGAGATTTCGCGATTATTTCCTCTTCTTCGCCTTCTTCTTACTCTGCCCACTTCCATTTTCTGCCTTCCTCTTGCCCCCCTCGCCCGCAGCCTCATCCACCTCCGCATCTCCTTCAATCTCCAACACCGGCAGCCTTCCCACAATTTTCTCATCCTCCTCATTCTCCACCTCCACCAGCAGCACCGTAAATGCCATTCCCACTCCCACTTGCTTGGTAACTAATCCCTCCACCGCCTCGATAATCTTCGGTTTGGTACTACTCTTTGGCTTCCCCTCCCCGTATCCTAATTCCCCAAACGTCGGACTGCTCCCCCAACTGATCACACTCCTTTCCGCCGCCACCACCACACTCGTGTTCCCACACCCTATACTCCGCACAAGCCAACCCTGCAAGTCAAAATTCGGCTTGGGGTACATCCCACTCTCGCCAGTCCTCTTCGTCATCCCCCACATGTAGCAGCTTTTCCGGTTCCACTGCGCCGCAAACGAGCTCTGTTGCCCACAACTCACCATATCCAAATGATATGGCCCACTATCAAATACCTCAATCCTCCTCGGCCTCAACTCATCCTTGGGCGTCTTATGTCCTAACCTTCCATAACCCCCAAACCCCCAACTCCACACCTTTCCCTGATCATCCAACCCGATACTATGGTTCACCCCACTCGCAACCTGCACACACTTAATTTCATCCTCTTTGTCCCAAACCCTGCCACCCGTACCGGCACCGCCATCACATCAAACGCAATGCGATTATTACTCCGAATGCACTCCCCCGTCCGCCCGTTCCCCAACTGCCCATACTGCCCGCTCCCCGCCGCCCACACCTTACCATTCTCCCCCCACCATACACTAAACTCGGCCCCCGCCGCACACCCAACAACCTTCTCCCCAATCTCCACCTTCCCCCATGCAACAACCTCCCCACCTTTCCTCTCATCAGCCCTCGCCCCAATTCCCAACTGCCCATTTGAATTCCCCCCAACCGCCCACGACCTACCCTCACTCGTCACCACCACAGTATGCACCCTCCCACACGCAACATGTACAACCCGCTCCCCCTCCTCCAACGGAATATCCAACCTCGTGGCATGTCTCCTCGCCTTTAAATCCGCCTTGCCCAACTGACCCGAATCATTCCGTCCCACCCCATACGCCCTCCCGACATCATCCACCAACACCCAATGTGCCGCCGCACACCCCGTATACACATATTCAACCTGCGTCCCGCACAAACCCGCAAACCGCATACGCGTCGGACCCCACACCTCCTCCCCCTCATCCGAACCCCCACGCTGTGCTACAGACTTTGGAAGCGTCTTACGGCCCAACATGTCCCAACGTGTCGACCCACAAAACAACAGCTCGTACTCTTTTGCACGGCCCGCAGAAGCAGGTATCGTGGACCCGACCACGTCCTCCTTGGCCATGATTTGCGTTACTGTAAATAGTGTAGCGCGGGGTTGCGCGGCGGTCGCGGCGTGGGGATCGGGACACGGGGGGTGAAGTGGAGAGCGGGGAACGGTGGGTTTATTTGGGTGGAATTGAGAATGGGGAGTGGATCCGAGTCGATGGCAAGGGTGGATCGTTTCTGCGTTTGAGAAAGTTGCGGTTGGCAAAGCGAACGGTCCGGTGCGGGGGGTAATTGGCGGGTGATTTTGCGTGCGGCGATTTTGCGTTTCGGTGCAGGAATGAAGCGGACGGTCAAATGGGTGGTTTTTGTGATTTCCCGCCAACTGAAGCGTTTTTGTACCCTTCAAAGGAGCATGCTTCGCTTGGGTACAGGGAAGTGACTGCTTTTCGTCGGCTTTTCGTCGGCTTTTCGAGACTTGGTGTTCATTGCATTTTGCCTGCGCCCGATTGGCTTCTATTCAAGTCTGTGAGGGTTGTTATCTCAACCGCTCATACTGTACTGCTGTACTGTACTGTACATTACTGTACCGAGCGTAACACGTACATCCCAATTGCTTGTACTCTACTGTACTGTACGATAACTGTACAGTTGTTGATTAGGCCGCAGACGGATGGTGCTTACTGTAATGCTGGATTGACTGGTTCTTCCGCAGAGTGGTGAAACTACTACGAAGGGAGGGTATGGCGATAGAAATCTTTCGGCGCCTAACCTGGTGAGTTGAACGGGGTTTCGTCTGAGTGATTCATTGATTGAAATAAGGGCGGACTAAGCTTAGAACATGGCGAATTTTTTCTGACTCTAATTTATCATTCTGAAAATTTGGCTGAAGGACCTTTCCCATTTTTCGGAGAGGTTTGTGTGGATTGCAAATCATGCTGTCCGATCTCGTCGGGCTCCCCGTCTGCGGATCAAATCGTTGCAAATAGCATGGAGGCTCCCACCTATGGCAGTAGTGATGAAGAAAGTCCATGTGGGTACGGTATTACCCAAAAGGGGTACTAGAATTGCGAAGGATGTGTGTGGTTATTCCCGCGTTCTGCCATTTAGTGATCTAGGCTCTAAGAAAACTATTCTGGTAAACAGAATGTGTTGACCGGCTGAAATTTGTTTCGCGGCAGCCGACGCGCGGCTCCCCGAAACACTGCGCTTTGTCCGTTATATTTACGGACATAGGGGGAGAGGTTTGAGCTGGCCTCTCAATCCTGAAAATATTCGGCTCCAAAATCAACAAAATGTTCGGAGAAAGATGCCATCTAGCTTCTGGATGAGCTAGAAGAGGGCATTGTGGAAGTTTTTTCGGGATATTTCTTCGCAAAAGCCCAAAACTTCAGTGTAACAAATGAGAAGAAACTGTCCCAATTTACCACGCCTGTTGAAACTAAGAGATTTGCCGGGCCTCTCAGAGTACTTGACTACTAGGCAGTTTATTGCAACGGTGGAACTTAACCTTTGGCCAGCGCCCCATTTATAATATGACGCTGTAGAGGAATAAAATCAGCGTAATCAGTAACAATCCTCAGGTTAGGAGACCGTAGAGGACGTGTAGCCAAAAAATTCCCCGTTAGTGAAGTAAAAAATAGAACTGGTAGGGACCCAGCTGCGGGCTCAAACGATCTCCCAGTTCGGGACTCTGAAGATAGACCGGGGAGGAACGAACCAAAAAAAATTTTCACTGTCCTATTCATCAAAATGGACAAAATGATGTCCTAGATGGTTGGGACAGCAGAAAATATGGACAAAATGACTTAACGCCTTGAGAAGCTCGAGAATGCCAAGACTGCACTGTCAATCCCGCGTGAGGGGCGAGTCAGGCACCGTCTAGAAACTTGAGCAGGGCTACAGGTTGAGGACTCCAGTGAAGAGAGTTCTGATTCAGACTTGGGGAGGGCATTGATAATGCTGCTTTTCTTGACCGTTTTCAGAAGCGGGAAAAGCGAAAGGCCAGAAGTAAGCGGCTTTCTAGACTTGAGCGGCAGAAATAACGTGACCAACATGCCAAAATATTGTAGTGCCAGGGCAATCCCACATTTGATCCGGCTTCGGAGTTCTTGAGGTTCTACCGAGAATGTATCTTTCTCGTTTATTTTCGGGTCTCACCCTTTTTATGGTTTAACTCAGTTTATTCTGGGATCCGCTGACAGTTATGATCTACTCGGGATTGCTGTACTGGCTGTACCGTAATGCCACTACCCTACTCTAAAGTTACCCACCTTGCTGTGCACTTGGACCCCAGCTTGCTGGACCGTGCCGCCAGAAATGGACCAACCCAGTGGACACTCCGCTTGTCGAGTGACCTTCCGGCTCTCGTTACCTTTTTTAGTCTACCTTTTATTTCAGCGCCTCTAGGGCAGATTTTCCGCCACTGTTCTAACAGACTACTTACTTCTTAGACTACTCTATCCTAAAACCCCTAGAGTAAAGTCACCCTTGCCGGCGCTAATCCTGGACCCGCGACCTTCGGATTTCCCCTCCATTTTCGGGCTCGCCCTTGATCCTCCGACACTGGTCAACCCCTCTGATAGCCCTGAACCTGCATCATTACGCGTGAGCTTGCAGCTCGGACCCGTACCTCCGTTCTACAGTCGCGGTCGCCTTTCGGTTGCGCTATCGCTCTACCATCCCAGTTACTCTGTTGTTTTGTTTTTTTCTCTTTTTGTCTGCGATAGTCGCTTTCTCTACGTGACCACGGATAACGCCTTTTCCCAGAGCTGGCAGCGGCTCGAACCAGTACACTCACCTACACTATCGCCACGTTGGTATACCGTCCCGTTTATTGCAGTACACATATCAGTGACTGTGGGAGATAGAAGCCTAGAGATTATTGTCGAAGATGAGGAGTGGTTTGGGGCGGCAACGTGATACCGCTGGATTGTATCCAGCAAGAGTATCTCAAACCACTTCAGAAATATTCCAGCATCAACTAAGAAGAGAGAGCACAGAAACTGGTGTAAGGCCCTTGTTTGGGCTCGTATTCTTGATTAACGCATCGTAAATGAGAGGTAAAAATGGTTCTGAGACTTTGAAATTTCTGTGGGTAGGCTGATGGTTGTTGAAATAGCCATGGGACTGAGGATTTGATAGCTCGCCTGGAACATTTAGGAATATTCAGTTGGTAATGGCTCAACAATGCACGATGTACTTGGTAGAGCCTTACATTCTGCTAAAATCACAGAAACTTACAGGAAGTGCCCCAAACGCCCTCACAATTACCGTGAGGGCCGTAGGAGTCAGTAAGAGTAGACCCAAAACAACTGAGGAATGGTATATTCAGAGGACTGACGGTACCTCTTCCCAATGTTATGCCCAATTGATTTCATACTATCCTGTAAATTTGCTCGCAGTAGCAGACTTCGCCAGCGGAAGGCCAGGCGATAACAAATCCTGGTGGAGACCACAAAATTTTTCTATGTGCTAAATTTCTTAAACTCCCGGGATCCATATTATTGAAGGGAGATGAATGAATTAACGCTCCCAACGGCAAAACGCGGAAGAGGCACCGCGGTCCAGGATGACGTGTTGACATATTCGAAAGCTAGATGTCGCAAATGCCGACGCCGGAAAAGTACCCTTGCGCCGCATCTGATTGCGGTAGAGTATGGGGTACTTTCGGAGTCACGGATGCGAACTTCATTGACATGACTTGCAAAAGTGGAAGCATGTGTCCTGCTAAAATCCCTGCTCCCAGAAATGAAAAGCTGCTATATTGATTTTAATTGCGCAAGCCCCTTACGGAGTCCAACGAGCTTAGAATTTAAGCACAAAAAAAGTTGCCTCCTGTTTAACAATGCAACAACCCTAAAGTGGTCGCAAAATTGATGGAACGCAATATTTTGGAGTTATTAAGTGAGATGCCAGAAGACATTGATGGCTTTTTGCGGTGCCAACGGATGGGACCAGACAGAGGGTAATTCTTGATATTCGGGGCTGCAGTTTATATTTTAAGCTTCTCGAGGACGGGTACATGCCCCATATGGGGCTATTCACACAATTTGAGACAATTGAAAACCAGGTGTATACACGGGCAAACTTTACATCGACAACCACTATCATCGCCTGGAACTACCGGTCTACCTTCGCCCATATTTTGGGCTGCCCTAAGTTATTGTTGGTGGACGACGATTCTGACCCCGATACAGGGCACTGCTAATGGTGTGGTCCCTTTCTGTGGTCGTGGGGTATTCTATTCACTGGAATCAACTGCTTCGAGCTGAGATTGATCCACAAGTCGATATTGTTAGTGGCAACCCCCGAACCATCAGCCCAGTCCGATATGGCCAATAAATTGAAGACTCTTTTGTTGTCGGAAAAACTATACAGTCCATTAAATCGTTGTACGACAAAGTGCGGAAGACATTTGAAGACGTCAAACTGGATCGCAAACCTGAAAAATGTGATCCCCAAGTCGGGGTCAGAATTCTGTATTGGGGGTTCAATGAGGCGCGTCTGGCCGCCTAGAACCGGATCCCGAGAGACTATCGGACTTGGTGGCCCGCAAGAGACACCTATTGGGCGCCCAAACGTGGAGCGTCCCCGAATTGCAAAAAGTCCTCGGCTCCTGGAATTGGTTCATACTACATAACCGACTTGCTTTCTCAGCCCTAGACGAGTGCTATAAGTTTAGGCACTCATCCTTCCTAGTAGTGGCTCTCGCAACAAATGCACGAAATGAGCTGAAAATCCTGTTCGCCCTGGCTCCCCTATTGTACTGTGATAGAACAAAGAAATACGGGGATTGTATTATGGTATAGGATGCCTCAAAAGAGGGAAGTTCCACTATTTATGCCCCTTACACTACCAGGCACCTAAATCAGAGAAAATTTGACTCTAATTCCTCTCGAGGATTGGCTCCCACTGACTGACAATTACCCAAATTCAATTAGAAACTAATTGATTCTAAAAAATGTAAATTCCATCAACAAATTAACGTGCTAGAGGGCTAAATCACGCTGATAGCCTTTCATAGGCTTACCAGACAGACAAAAAAGAAATTACACAGATCTGTGGTCCTCACGGACTCGCAGGTGATATATTACCTGCTATCAAAAGGCCAGTCCGTTTACCCACGTCTCCGGTGTCTTATTCAAAAATTCGCTGCTATTTCCCTCGCCTTTGCAATACGCTATCTACACATCTGGATAAATTCCAACCAAAATCCTTCAAACGGCTCCTAAAGGTTTTTCTAACCTTATACTGGCAAATTTAAGGACGGGAGCCGTACATGAATGCCGAGTTGCCTTTAAATCGTATCTGAAGTACTGTGACGAGGCGGGAAACCGGCGCAATGATCCCAGTCAGTTAGAAGACTTCCTAGTCGAGTACCTCCACCACGTGTATTATCTGGGTGGCCCATTACAGCAGAGAAACCCCGCTGGAAAATCCCGGTCTGCTGTAAAGTTCTTACTGGCTGAAGTGTCCAGTAAACTACTCCTGTCGGTCAAAGCCCTACACTGCTGCGACTGGCTCGCTCCCAGCCACCACTTTACACCTTGTCCGCATGAATTGGCTCTGTGAATTGCTTACAAGTTCCTCAGAGAGGGCCAATTCCCAATGGCTATTGCCGTACTGCTCTCCCACGAATGCTGCCTGAGAGCCGCTTATTGTCGCCTAATACTCAGTAGCCAGATTATATTTGATCCAAAGCCACAATATCCAAACTTCGCAACAATTTCGCTCCCAGAGACAAAGTATCAAAAGTCCCAGAGTGTCATTGTACTATCCCGATTCGTATCTACCCTTCTGGATGGCCTAATTAAGCTGGAAAGCCGAGCACGGGCGATAGACTGTTTAACTACAGCCAGGAATCATTTAGGTTGGCAATTCATCAAGTGTTACGACATCTTACACCGCTCAGTCTCCCCACCTGGTCTGTCAATCTGCTTTCTCTGCGATATGTGGGAGCGACTCATTATTTACACTCTGGCAGGCCCCAAATGCTTTAAATCCATCATCGCGGTCGTTGAGTCCGTTTCTCTACCACCGACCTCTATACTCGAGTAGAAGCCGTGGTCATATTCCGGATGCAGTATCCAAGTCAACTCCGTGAGAAGATCTCCCGCCTCAGTGCTGCTTCTGGCCACTACTTTAACGTCACCAGTGTTAAAACGGGATGGGATAGTCAAGACTGGCCTGAATCCTCCGGGTTTGCGCCCAAACGTCTTTGGCCCAGAGGTAACTGGCAACCAACAGAAAGAAGAAAAGATTGAATAAATCATATCTTTTGTAAAAGTCAAGTGAGTTTTATAGAGCTATCAGAGTACAAGAAATCTGAGGAAGAGTTGGATATGGAGCTGGGCTGTACGGAAAGAAGGAACGGGTTGGACGGAAGTTGATTCGGAACAAGTCGTCAGAGTGCTTCCTCCGCTTTGGCTATTGCCAGTCGCTATTCTAACCTTTGTATAGACTAGGCAACGCAATGTCTCTCGATTTGCTTGTCGCTCCACTGTTAGTGCATGTTGATTTGCTGGTTCCGTGGTCAATATGCCATTTGCGTGTACATTCGCCTTGGCGTGTTGCTTATGCTCGCTTTATTTGGTCCGATCGTCCTAGTCCATATTCTGTCTGTCCTCGTGCATTGGCCTGTAGTCCGAACCCTGGTAATATCTTTTTGCCGCATGCATTTGCCATTTCGCCCTTTTTGTTTTGTGCTCAATGCTAGTTAGTATGTCTTTACCTCGCTAGTTCTCGTATTGTCCTGGTCCATGTCATTTTAGTGCATAGTGCTGCGTGCTTTTCATCCTTTCCATCAACCAAGTACACATGTAGCTGCTTAGTTTTAGTTATATGTCCATTCAATGCAGATCGGATCTTGCCTTGATCCCAATCTATGCTGCAAATTCGCACACGCTAATCCGCAACGGTACATTACAATTCCTACAGTATAAGCTACTGAAAACAAACTAGCATTATAATATTTGCCTTACATTTTTAGCGACTCAACTAAGACAGCCTGTTATCAAGAGATAAAGTAAAACTGGCTGTCGCACCATCGCTAAAACTACTCAAAAGAGAGAAAGACCTACGTTTCCTCAGTCTACGAGCCATACCGACAACCATGGCCATCCATCTGAAACCAATGTAATAACTTTTCAGTCCTTCTACCTATATACAGATGATCCGCAAACAAAACTCCCTCATTAAGAAATAGTCCGCCGTAAAAACGAAACCTCTGCATGCAAAATATTCTCAACTCTTATCCATGAACTCCTGTGCTTCAAATGACTGGCGAATGTGTTGGTTGGTGACATGGTTCTGTCACTGAAAACCAAATGTTCCAGGAACAAGGCGGCGCTTTGGAGAGTTGCGCTGGAGAAGTACATATGCGTGCATTGTGAACTCAACGTGAAACGGGCTTCTGGATGGCTACTGCAATAGCTCATATTAGTTGTAGTGCATACAAGTGCTTTGGGTCGTATGGATGAGGCAGGCATATCTATGTGTGCGCCTAAGACATTGTGCAGGGTTTGCACGAGGAACAGGTATGCCCTATTGATTTATGGTACACTGCTTAATTACTGATAGGTAGATAACAAACCTCAAGCATACATCTTTACCTATTGCCGGTCCACGGGGGTCGTTGGCTGAAAAGTTGAACTCATTGAGGCGAGGATGAGTAATGTAGATGTATGTGCAATTACTATCCGCTACTCGGTCTAATGGGCCATACTAGAAATAGTTTTTTTTCCTATTTCTGTCAAAGTAGATGCAAAAGCAAAGAAATTATGGAGTACAGGTCCCAGAAAATGTAGTTGAAGTTTGGCTGCAAATTTCGGCGAACCAAAATTCGACCAGACTTGATATACCACATGACGGAATGCAAAGCACCCCCAGTTGACTGACATTTGTATCGCAATTTTTGTGCTTTCTTGGTGGCAGGGCCGCAGTGAGTGAGATTACAACTCCCCCGGCCACTGTACCCGCAACTAGCTGACCTGCTCCGCATACGCAGACCCATCCGCCGGCTACCACATCTAAAGATTATTTAAATTCACCCTGTTCTTCTCACGAGAGTATTTCATCTCAAGCTCACACTCGCCTCCGACATCAATCAAGTCTTCTGCCACCAAGATTTCGAGAACTGTATCGTCGCAGCTCGAAACTACTGCTACGCTTAAATCACATACTACAAGATCCTTTATCCACTTTATGCCTTTCATTAAACTATTTATTCGTCTGCCAGGCGGTGCAACTCTACGTCTTACATAGCTAGAAGAACTAGAAACTGTAGCTGTCTGGAGGTAATTGACAACAGGGAATTTTCTCACCGCTATCACATCGCAAACTCATGCATCTCTATAAAACGCGGTTGTAAAACTACCCGGATTCAGCTCGTGCATCTCTTTCATTCCCAACCCACCTTTCTCTAACCAAATTCCGCTGTCTCCAGGGTTAAAACATGTTTCTAATGCCCTATTGCACTTTCACAATATATTCCAAAAAAAAGTCGCAACTTCTGCACCCAGCAACGCACCCATTTTTGGCCACTTTTCGATAAAACACTGCATTACCTGAAAGAGCTTGTCCTCTATTTGAAAGTAAAAGGTACTTTACCGCACTGCACTGTCGCCATAAAACTTTACGAATAGTCTATTTCTTAACTTTTTAAATATTTCAATTCCAATTGTTTTCATCTTTTGCTTTTCGAGAACTAATTATTTGGGATATTTACAGTACTTTACAGCTGGCTCAATGTACGATTGCGGGGTTCTTGGGCAACGGGGATGAGAGGTTAAGGGAGCTGTAAGAGCATTGGCCAAGGAGTGGTTGTGCGGCAAAGCAGAATGGTTACCTTCGTTCCTCGGTCGGGTCGGACTCCCTTCCGTATTTCGTCCGGTCGGGTTTATCAATGGCGCTGTGCGCCAAAATTAATATTCTGTGGCTACTTTACTGTTTGAAAACTGTCCTCGAGAAAGGATAATTCCGGGTTAAATTCTGGCTTACTGTAATGCGCATCCAACACGGTACATTAATTTTCTCATCGAATCTATTTTTTGAAGACTAGAATATGTGACCGTAAATCCAAACCTGAAACCCTAAATAGCGTAAGCCACGTAGCTATCCTCTCCGTATACAGGCATACGCACAGTAGACTACAGTAATATCCAATACCCTGGTTATTACAAAACCGGAAACACGATGTACAAGGATGGATTATACCTTACCACCAGATACTTCTCCGAGATGGCGATGCACGGCAAAAGACCAAGAATCTACTTAAGCTGTCGTGTTCATCAGCCCTAGCTTGGGCCCTATACCTTCTGCCCTGGATAAACTTTGCAACTACCGAATCATTTTTCAAGTATCCCCCTCCCCAAAAAGATCATATTTCACGTATCCGCCAAACCCAGGATGAATAGAGGCTCATCATAAACAAATTTTCCTAATTAACAGTTCTCTGTGCGCCATTTGATCGCCATAAACCCTCTTTGACACCAAATAAATGCCAAGGTAATCAGGCCCCTTTCTTTGACTACAATGTAGGTCCAATCACGGAGAAACGGAAGGAACTCGTTTCTCTGATGCGCGGCTATGAGAGTTACAGTAACTTTATCGGTGAATAACTTCGTAAAACATTGGCGGATAATTTCTAATATCAGTTACTGATTTCGAAATACATCACTCAAGAAACTCCTATACTTCGATTTTTCCTTTTCACCATAAAAAGTTACCATAAGGTCGCGGAAACCAACCAATGACTAATATTTGACATTTTATACAAATTATAACGTGCGCTTATTGTATCATTGCCATTACATGTATCTACTTACTTCTCAACGCCGATATTCTGACAAAATATGTTCTATTTAAACCTTCAATCACCAAAAACGGATCATCTATGTCCACCAAAACCGTCTAAAGCGGCCTCAAAACTCTTAAAGCATTAAAAAATTCCTTCAAATATTCTTTACGGAGTAAAACTATGCAGGTCTCTACTTCAAGCCTAACTGAGAACAGAAATGCTATTTATACATTCAAAACTCAATAAAATGAATTCAAATGCTACCAGAAGCAGATTGAAGGAAAGTTTCGTGACTACGGAGAATATACCGCAATTAAGAACAGTTGGTTCAACAGCTTTACGGCCCTAAATCGCTGCTCCCGCTTTCTATCAAAATTTTCATTTCTGGATTTTGTCTTGGAGGGACTCTCTCATACCGCAGCTCTAGAAAAAATCCATGTCCTGGTCACGAAATAGTGGTCCCATGCCCTGCCTTAGTCATGCCATGAAGTAATTAAGATCGATTACATGCGAAACGTAGTGAGAAGCTGCAACTAAGAACGTGACGCTCTAGTTCGCGCCACTTCCACGACAATGAAATGTCTTAAATTGTATATTTAGCTAAATTGTGCTTAAGAACGATAGAAAAAAATAGATTTGCTCAAGTCACTTCAATCAATCCATGTCAACCATTATGTAAATCAGTCTATCCAAAGCACAAATTACGGCCGGTAGAAAATGACTGCAAAGACTTTCATAATTTTTAGATAGGGATTTCCCACCAAGCCTTGCTCCATTTGCTCCCTTTCTATCAACTATAACAGAGGACTAACATGCATTTTTGGTCTAAATTGAACAAAAAGGACCTCCAATGTCTGGAAGAAACTGCAGACGTACTCCTCACTATCATTATAGACATGAAATTTCCCATATCGACACAATTACAAGTCATGTGCTTAGACATCAAAGCCCACTGATCAGTCGTCTTCCGTAGCCAAGAAACTGTCTACTGCAAAACCTCTTGGGACAGACTCATCAGTCACTCATCGGAAGTATAGCAAACATACTTCTGTTTCGGAGATTGAATTCATCAGAGCCTCGCAAAAAATTCCAGTTCGTATACCAACCTCTGATGGTATATTTTCCTTCATACTAATAGACTTCTTGAAATTGGATACAATAATACTCCTCCGAATACATTTCCTTGACGATGGAAGGCTAGATGCAGACATACTCTACAATGTTCTTGTCAGCAAACAGTAAGGCTGGAAATTTTCAATCACATGAAAACTCATTAACCTTTACGTCAGAGAAATTTCAATGCATCCGATTCACATATAAACAAAATCCTTCACCATTCCGACTCAAGTTATATATCATATGAATTTATCAAAGCGCAATCGCATGGCGAAAATCCACATTCTCTTTAATTATCTTTAGGTCCGTAGTATACTCAGAGTAGTGAATATTGCACTGAATAGCAACCCTATTCGGGAGCACATAGACCTCTGCCTTGAACTCTTATAGTTTTCTTTTTCCGCTTAATTATAGCTTGAAATCCTGCATATTGCGGAATTGCAGCGTCCGTGGCGTAGCGCGCATACTTTAATTCCTGCAAACGGTCCGTTTTTCCTGTATCTTATCTTTGGAGTACTTTCCTGTGGGATTAGCCACGTAAATATCGTATATTAAGTCCGATATAAGCATTAAAAAGCGATTCATGATAGTTTCTTATATAGGACCCTTCTTTTTTGTCTTGTTAAGTCCGCTTGCAATAAAGCTACGCTAGCCTCCGTGCTTCAACGTTGCAGGAATCATAAATAAAGCGTCCTTTCCGGTATTTTCGCATCATCGGCCTCATCCTACGTTGTATTAAGAGTTTTCGAACGCTTCGCTCGTGTTCCCGATGCGCTTGACTTCGAGCGCGTCGAAATTTGCCGTGTTCGAAATGGCTTCGCTGCCGTCAGCCTCGAAAAATAGTCGTAAACTATGCATGCGGATTCGGTTTCTTCGTCGTTTTCAGACAACGCATCCGGGTCCCACGCATTGAATTGGGCGTTACGCTCGACTACTGCCTCAGCTTTTGCCGCCTCAATGAGGATTCGAAGACCATTAGTGGCCTGCGCGATGGATATTAGGGGATAAATACGAGGGGCTTGAGGAGTAGAATGACAGGTAGTCTTTTTTAGGGTAGATCAGATGACTGAGGTATGGTAGGAGTTGGTACACAGGGAGATGTTATATTGACCTTCATCCGCGCGACGCATTTATATTTCAGATGAACCGGTCTTTTTTTAAGTATACGCACGCCTAGAGTTTCAAACTCTAGTTGATTAAATTTGGAGCCCTCCTAATACAGTGTCGTGTATATTATATTGCTTTACGCCAAAGGAAAGTATTGTTCTACTTGCATATTTAACAAAAGTTTGCTACATGCCGCCTTATTTGCAACAGCTTAACCATCTCCATTCAATAGTATGACGTTTGCGGTTCTCTGTGATATATTGTGAAAAGGCCTATTGCAGAAGCAGTGCAATCATTTGAAGTCTTGACTTATTGTATTTTCAATCCCAGTTGAATCCAAGGAGGGTTTATAGTAGACTAATTCTTTGTTTCTATACATATCACTTCAAAGTAAGTGGAAAAGGTTCGGTGCGACCGTAATATTCTTGGTCAGACTAGTGCTCAATTTCTGGAGAGGGTTTGTCCAGGTTGATTTTTTGTTGATGATATTTGTTGACATTTCGCAGGATGCAGCACAATTACTCCGTTTATAATCTCGACTCCCTTGTCCGAGTTAAACAGGTCAGGTGTAGAGAGTGGACAAAGTGTACAACATAAAGTGCAGTAAAAATTCTAAAACCCATTAGTTCGTATCAAGTATTGCTTTTATGTAATTAATTGGGAATGAAGTAGTTCGAACGCTAACTTTCTAATTCTAATCTTCCCACCTTTTCTGTCTCCTCTTGATCAAAACAGATTTAAACATCTCGGGAAATATATTATTCGATTGAATGCTTACTGCAAACATCTGTGATAATGAAATGTAGAATACAGCCACTACAACAATTTTTCAAACTGTCGGTGGGATTGAACCCAGGAAGAGCGAAGTTGATATTTTCGAGTTGTTTCGACTCATAGTAATTCTTCAATATATCAATTTCGATAACTAGAGGCTTTTCAGTAGTCGTAGGTACCCTTTTGATAACATCAAAAAATGACAAGCAGTCCTTAGTATTACAACTGAGAGAGAGTAACCTAATTTTTCGGAAATCATGTTTCATAACGTAAAATTGTCGAGAGCGTCAGACATGGCCATGAATTTAGCGGTATGAACAGGTTACTTCACATTTTAGGACTATTCAGAGTAGCGATACAGATTTTGTAATTTCTTGTGCTACTTGATAAGAAAATAATCTAGCTGAGCTGTGAAGGCGCTTCAATATTTGCTGCAAACGATGTGTCTGAATAAATTCGTAAGTATAGCTAGTTCTCATCAAACTTTAGGAACTTTATTTGCACAGATTTTTCATTTCTGGCGTCATTCGGGGCAAAATAAATTCTCCTGATAAGCGTTTTGTATCCCTTTTGAACAGATTGTCCGCAAGTTGAGCTGCGTAAGCGAATCGAAATGAAATATCAGGCCTCGTGTAAAATATTCAAACTATTTCATCCTTTTGAGTCTTGTAAGAACTAAACCTGGTATCCAATGGAATTAATTTAAGTCTACTAATGCATTTCGATTGATTTACGACGATAAGAAAGGGTTTTCTTCACTCTGCGCTCAAGGTAATTTAGTATTGTCGTATTATGTGTGTTTTCAAGTACGAATATTCACCATTATCGTCGGATACTTTTCAAATATTTCATTGCAAACTTTTAATGGATCATCTACATAGGTAAAAAAGGCCAGAAAGTTTTCTACCAAGCATCTTGAAGAAGAATAAAGAATCAACAGTTGTGCATTTCATTTCTAGATCAGATCAAATATGTTAGTTGATAGGCCTTCCCCATTAACCACCACAAGCTGAAAGCCCACAAAGTGGTTTACGAAGCTTCAGTATTGAATTAGGACCTATGTCAAACTCATTTGCGAGCCTAACAGAAAATTATCCAAAAAATTGTTTCGATACTTTGGAGATAGGCTTTGGTAGCGTCTATAGAGAACAGCGTGAAACCAAAACTATATGCAAATGCAAATAAAATTAGAATTTTTTGCTCGCTAGCAGTGCTAGTGCCATGGACAAGAAATTGTTTCAGTTTGACGCCTTAGCCTTGGAAGATAAATCTAGCTTTCCATGCTCCAACATGAGTACCATAGTCCCCGTTAGCGAGTAAAATTCTTCCGCCGAGAATTATGGCGCCACTTATTATTTCATCTTTTCATACTAGATTACACGTGCCACTTTCAATAAGTCCCATACATTACTTCTGTTTAGTTAGACCAAATTCTTCTGTAAATGGATCTTTTTGGTGTGGTATTTTTGTTAATTTAGAGAAGAAAAGATACCTGAGGACATTTTTTGTAGGAAAATGGTTTGAACACAGGCTAATACAATTCAGAGGAAGTATAAAATTTAGAACGGTAAGTTACGTATTCCCTAATGTTGTGAAAGTACTTCTTCGCTAATCAGATATTAAAGCGTCCAATCGTTGGGTTTCCTCTCTTTAAATGAAATATTTTTATGTAAATCGATACCTGTGTAAAGAACATTACATTCCTTGTCATTCTAGACGAAGATAAGAACTTCATCGATAGCATAATAAATTCTATCTGATGTAGACGTAACAATGCTACTTATCAAGTGGAGAAACGCCTTTCAGTAATAATTTTTTTATCAGCAATAATTTTCATGTATCTACTTTGCTTACAAAGACTAAGCTGAGAACTGGGAACCTGCTTTTGATTCCAAGTACCAGAAATGAAGGAAATAAATATTTCCTATGATTAAAGCATTCAAATATTTGTTATCTCTCTCCATAATAGTCTCTTTTTAACGTGGGGATATCTCCAATTTACTTTTCGATAGATGCGACGCAATGAGTATGAACATTTTCACATATCCAAAGGAAGCAATATTTATGAATTATTTCTCCCATCTCAAGGAAGTAAGTAACGTCTACAAGAAAGATCTTGAATGTGTTAAAAAAGCCATATAGGATATCTTCTTATTGTGGAGAAATAGACATTGATCCTACTTCTGTATTAATCCTAGTTTTATACCCAGATTACTTCAAACAAAATGCTTCGAGAAACGCAAGACAGATTATTTGAGCAGTCTGATCATGTAACTCTTTTCATCTAACAAGAATGGGCGAGAAAACTTAATGATTTTTGAGAAACATCAGATGGGTTGATATTTTTCCTGAAAATCATTCTGTCAATATTTTTATATATCCCTTAAATAGATTCAGTGCTTGGGCCAAGCAGTTGACATGTTTCAAAATTTTCGGAAATTTTCGGAACACTTCTTTTTTATTAGCATCAAACTCTTCCCGTCGAGCCCGTTAAAGGAGATTCCATATATTTCCAGATGATTGGTTCTGAAACAATCGGTGGAGCTTTTTCGGTTCATAACCGTTGGAATTAAGGTCAAGTTGATTCCATTCAAAGTGCGAACGGAAATTTTTGCGATAATTTGAAATATTCGTTTGGAGACCGGTTGTCTTAGGTTATTCTCAACATTTTTGAAGTAAAACTGTAATTTGGCGAGTGATTTCAGTCCAAATATTAAAATTATATTTTATTCGACAACATCTACATTGAATAATGTAAGATATGTGGGCGTACAGATTTGATTTGTCATCGAACTTATGGACCGTATGAAATTTTATGTGAACCTTTATACGTTTGTGATTCTTTCGTTTTGAACTCAACTCTAGGAAGCATGCAATCAACAGGATATTTTTAGCAGGAGCTTTTTGTAGACCGATGAACTCTTCCTATGTTCTGGAGTCAATACATGCACCTTTCCATACTTTCTGTACATCTGATTGCTCCGTAGGACTGTACTTACGTTCTTTGTCAATATTTTTCGAATATTTCGAAACTAAGCTGTCAATTCATGCCCTTTATGGTAAGATAGGATGAACCGGGTGATTTCCGACCTTCCGCTAATTTATGAATTAAAACTGCTTTCTTGGAAAACAGTAAAGAATGAATAATCTTTCATACCGCAGGGAAGTTTGCTGTTCCGCGGGGAAAATCCGTAAGATCAAATTTTTTGGCAAAAAAGTCAGAATTGGAATATAACACTACATTTTGAAACCTTTGAAGTAGATACGGTGGTTTTTGATCGCCATCGGAATCAATTTAGTCGTCCTTTTCAACTAATTCATTTTTCTCATCATTGTGGATAATGGATACTGAAAATCCCCATCATCACTGAACATCGCTTCTTCGAAATTTTTACAAAGCAGGAAGAGAATTTCTTTTAAACAATAAGGATAAATATTCAGGGCTTCAAAAACTTTATTCTTAACATTATGTGAAACATTGCAGTCAAGGATAAAATTTTTTTGTCCCTGCAATTTTTACAGCAAATGCCAATCTCAAAAAGACCAGCAATATTCTTTACAGGTGAATGAATACCCATAAAGTAATTAATTAAGGATTTCTGAAAGCAATTTAAAAGCAAAGAAGCGCAGTGAGAAATTTTCGAGCCGAATTTAGCGGGTTTCCCGCATTTTCCTTGTCTGAAATAAATTCCAGAAATTTTATTAGGGGCGTTGGGTCTCACCAATAGTTCCGTACGAGTTGAAAGTTGTGTTTTGCTCTGATTTTCTGGAATTTCTTCCTGCTGTGAGAACAAATTATCGTTAGGAAATAGAAAGTTGTCGGAAATTCTATGGCGGCTTTTGGATAATTCATTTGAGATGGATTTTTTTCGCCCAGGAAACACTGAGAACAGATTTGCGGAGGTATTCTACTTTATTTTCCTCTTATATTTGCTACAAAGGACCTTTACGAGCAAAATTGGGTGTTTACTGTCTCAATTCTTTGTTCGCCCGTAGCGTAGTGCAGCTAGTGCGTTAAATTATATTTTTTAACCTTACGCTTCGTAGATGTTTAAGTTTAAATTATATTTTTTAACCTTACGCTTCGTAGATGTTTAAGGATTCGATTTTTAAGGGTAAAATATTGTATTTTCCTCCAGTTTTAGTTACAGAATCTGCTATTCGACGGCTTCTTGCGGTATAATCACGATAAAATTATGTTCTCTTCTCCGTTGAAACCTGTATGTAAGTTCTGAAGCTTCTTGTATTTTTTGAGATAATAATCTACGGGGACATAAATTGAAATGTATTCATTGATATCCACACCAAGGCTTCTAGCAAGATTTTTCATATACTTGGATCGAGAATAAGGCTGTTAGCAACTTTTGAATAATAAGCTTGGTGTAAATTATGATTATCTGATAAGATGAGGATAATTATTATTATTATCTTTTCGTACCGGATAGTATCTTGATTGCATTTCTTCTATTCTGTTCCAACTTATAAATCATAGACCGAGTTCCCAAAACAATACGTGTATTGTTCGCGTGCTGCGTCTATTTTAGTCCTGTTAGAGTCAGGTAGTTTCTTGCAACCCTGAAAAATTACGCTGGATCCCAGATAAATTACGTGATGTGTATTATATCGCCTTTAAATCTTCACGGAGGCCAACGTTCTCCTTTGCGTCCGAAAGTTTCGGATCTGCGTTGATATAAAATGAAGTAGCAGCTTTGACATAAACATGCGGCCGAGATATTGTTTTATACGAATTACGGTACCTTCAAATGAGCTCCAGCGTAACCATTTTTAAACGACCCTTTTTTAATTTATCGGATCGTGTAGATGATAAAAGTGTGTATAGGTCTGAATTCCCGAATAGTTGGCAAATCTCTACCTCAAAATTTCAATTCAAGTTCAGGATTGTTTAAGAAGGGGCGCTATAGCAAGTAGTCAACGATAATCTATGCAAATTCTCTCGTTCATACGTATTTATTCACTATTTTTGACTATCCGCGCTAGATTTGACGTGGAAAATGATTTTTTACAACTCACAGAGAAAATTTTTCGGGTGTTCTAGTCTCCAGTGGATATAATTAAGCAGCTAGCCCTTATCATGAACTTTAGTTGCGACTTATGAGTTAAATTGCGATTAAACGGCTGGATATAAGTAACAAAAGCTTATCCGCAGAGAGCTGGAAAAAATCTCAGAGACATTTATGTGAAGCCGACAAAATAGTTACAGCTCGGTCCTGATGTAATGCTTAAGCTTCTTAAGCCACTCTCTGGACTCCCTGATAGTGATGATTACTGGGAAAGACACCCCTACGAACATAAAAGGTCTGATCTTAGAATGGAATCTACAACTAAAGACGGGTCATTCTTCTTTAAGTTGCTTGGCAAGAAACTTTCTGCCTTATGCGTGACATATTTCGATAATTTACTTTAAGCTGGAAATGAACAATTTGAAAATTCTTCAAGGAAATCCTACAATAGTTCCAATCTTAAACGTAGGGAGGACGAAGGCATCTAGTTCTCCGGTGCGTAAATCGAGAGGTTACCCTTTCGCCACTAAGTACATCAATCCAAGTTCTTCCAGAGGCTTAAATTACTTCCCTGATGATTCCTTTCGTTCCTACAAGCTTCAGAAGGCTAACCTGGGTTGTATAACGTAAAGGAGGCCTAAAATTTCATTTCAGGGCGCTCAAGTCGCTCAACTTACGGAAGATGTATTCAAAAGAGATCCGCAGAAGCGAATCCAAAAATGAATCTCGCCCTGAATATCGTCAGAAAGGACACCTCTATGTGAACTCACTGCAGCTACGACTTTACTCCGATGCATCATTTGCGACAAACGTCGACGGATCCTCACAGCTGGGATACATTATCTTCTTGACGGATGACACTCGCAAATGTCAACGGCTTACTGGTCATCTCACAAATCCAACCGTGTCACAAGGAATCAGGGGATGTGAGAGACAGAGCCCAGCGGGAGACGGCGTTAGCCGTGAGTTGCAGGACAAGGGACGAGAGGGTCGTAGTGACTTGGTGATACTCGTTGGTAGCGGTTGTGCCGCGTCGGGTGGTGAAGAATGAGGCGATTTTTGCGAGTGCTTCTCGGTCTGGCTTTCCTATTCCTCCGTGGGTATCGAAGCCAGCAGGGAGGAATTTGGCGCGTAACCGTAAACCAGGTGCTTTAAACATCCAGATGAAAGAAGTTTTGTGGCAATGAGCGCGAACCCTTACAAATACAGTTCATTCGCAGTAATAAATAGACATAGGAACAATCAAGCGATTGGATGCGCAGCAGCGCGGGTAAGATCTGCGATCGTAAAATGCAGGTGCCCTTGGTGAAACCATCATTATACTCCGAAACGAATCGATTTGCAATGCGGGGATTAAACTACCGAAGTCAATTCGATGAGCTGATGCAGTCAGGAGTGAGGGGAAGCGTGAAGGGTCTCTATCGCCAAATCATTACAGCCCGTCATCAATCGCGTTTTCTGCAAAGCATCGACGTCATCGCAAAAGAGGGTGGTTATCTTCTTCCACAATGCGGAATCCATATCACTACTTTGCGTCGCAGCTAGGTGTTCCTTCCATGAAACCCAGCCGCAATGTGAACACAAGACGAGGCCTGATATCAAAGCTACTAATGCTACTACAGAAGCATTCACTACTTCGATATTACCTATGCGAACCAATACGCTCCTTTGCATTCTGGAGCGGAACCATTCAGCCCTCTGAGGAGTGTAAACGCAGCTCACGCAGGTAAGATACGAAAGCTGGTCACGTCTAAGGCTGATTGCCTGTTGACTGGGCTAAGAGCTACGTTCCAGTGGCTGAAATGACCAGATGCTCGTAGTTTACGCCAGCATTGTTAGATTGCAAATGCATAAGACTGAAACTTCCATCTACACACAGTTTCCTCCAACGCTTTCGCCAGCTCTGTCGACCGTTTGTCGAAGGCAGCCACGATTCGATGGTATTGTAAGTAGACACCACGCTGATTAATACTACCCTACAGTACTCTATCTCCAAGGTGCCTCATTGCGTACAGGACAATTCGTATCAGTCCACCTACACATTTCAAGAGAGAGATACTTACTCATTGATGTAGAGTGTGCAACGACTGACCAACTATTCAGCTAAGAGCTAACTGGATGGACTAAATCAGTCAAGTACAGTGGGCCTCGCGACTGGATAGCCATAGCCACCGACGATAAAAAGGCGCAACTGATACGCTGGTACATGCGCGTGCGAATAGTAGCGTCCAAATCACGGGGTACAAACTCTTTGACAAATAACACAGTCTCCGGGGACAGGGCACCGGGAGAATCAAAAACCAGGGGCTGGAATCGGAAGCCCGGTTCGCGGCAGGGCTGGGGGAGGTACCAGGCGCTTTGCCAGCTTGTGTTGTAGGTCTAAGACTTTGCATTGGTGCGTGAGGGCGGCAGCCCCACCGGCGACCTGCGTCGCTTTCGTGAGTGAGGACCGCTTAAATGGGAACGTCACGCCGACGTCACATGCGATGGGCCGGTCCGGAAGGCCAGCTTCAGGGTCACAGGGGCTTGCACGAGGAGAATGCCGGTTGGCCTAAAGTCCGTACCCGGAACAAGATTCTAAACTTCAAACTCATAGTCCAGTCCGGCGAAGCGGAAAACGCGCCACGCTAATACGTTGCTGACGGCGTTGTGGCGGTGATTGCGTTCAAATTCTGAGACGCAGCGGTCTGCAACACTACCACCGTGGATATCTAGGTCCTACTGGCAGTGGTGGCATTTCAAGGGCAACGAGTCTGAGCAGGCTGGGAGACCGAGGTGCCTACGCAGCATGATGCTCTAGTGCTCCGACGACAGCTTTGTCGCATTGGTGGGATCCGCCAATACGAAAGCGGCGCCCGCGCTGTGACGAAAGGCCAGGCCGCGTATGCGATGACCGGTTGCTTTCAGGAGTGGCAGCTAGGACGGGGCACCCTCATCGATAGGTCATCTTCCCAAAACACCTGACAAGGAGGATTTCGGAACATGCCTTTTGTCCTCATCCCTTTCTCGCCCTCCCATACGTCATCACGAGTTTCTATCTGTGCACTCCAATTTCCGAGATCACGACCGATCACCTTCTATGTACTGGACACTCAACCGCAGCTCAATGCATGTGGCTCAAACCAAGCAATCAGCTTATCCCAATCCCTCCGCCTCTTGCTTTCACCTACAGCGCATTTGTACATCTACACTTCCCTGTCCACTCAAAGTCCGCTTCCAAGTCCTCATGCTCAAGGTCACTCGCCATTCTCTTTCCCCATCGAGATTCTGCCCCTTGAGACCCTCGCACTACCACAGGCGAACAAACGCTCCCGCCGTGCGCCACACAAATGTTCAACCGCTCACAACACTCAACAGCGCCTGTGACACTGCGGGCCATTTCACCCAGAACCTTGGTCCCGTACAACGTTGGGCAGTTGAGATCCTGCCAACATTCCGCAGCGGTGTTTATCGCATAACACCCAGCACCTACTGCGACGCAATGCGAAAACCAATCATCCCCGCGATACTTTTCTTTCTCACACATGTGCTCACTCGGCTGTCCGTTACACAGCAATAATCACACTCTCAAGTGACCAGCTGAAAAACAGATGACTGCGACCAATAACCAAAACTCTCCCTACCCAGCTGCGTCAAGATAATATCTATTTCCCTCTAAACCATTTGCATTGCCTGACACATCTGCATTCTTCATAAACCCGTATGTGGTCATTTATCATATTCAGAAACACGCAGTGCCAGCAACAATCGCAAAGACCCCAAAGACCAACGCCGCCAGTCTCCTGTTAGAACGCGCCGGTCACCATGACTCGCAAAGTACGTCCCCACTCGTATTCTATGAGGCAAATAAATCCTACCCTATCAGCATCTCTTCATACAGCCCTATTGCAAGAGTTACTTGTCAAAATCGCACAAAACACCAGCGCACCCTCTCAACTCGGATAAAATCAAACTCAAAAATCATAACGCACACAAAAAGCCCGACCCGCTGTTTACTCTTCTCTATTCTCCTTGCCTTACGCCGCCACAGCGTAGTACGTTTTCACTTTGCCTCCGTAACAACGCTTTGCATCAATTTCGATACCTCTCCCCACATCATCATCCATCTCACATCATATGTGTCAAAAGCTCTCCTCACTTGCCACCCTCGGCCACAGTGTCATCCATTTTCACGTCATTATCGCCATCCTTATCGTCGTCCTTCTCCTCCTTCTCCTTCTCCACTTCTTCATCGCGGTACACAAACGCCTCAGGCACAGGGACTTCCTCCCCTTCTTCTTCCTCATCATCGTCATTCACCTCCGCTCCAGAACTACCTCCGCTAGTTTGCGCTGGCGCCACCGGCTCAGCTACCACGGAAACGCTCTGAATCTGGATAACTTCTTCCTCCAAATCCGGTCTTCGATCACGCACCATCACAACACCAGACATACGACCCTTCAACAAAGGATCATATCTCCTCTCGTAAACCTTTCCATCCGCATCTGGCAAAGTCACATCCCATGATATATACTTCTCCTGTGCAGGAAGCACACGGCAAGGGTTTTCAAGCACCACAGCATCGGCCTTCTTACTTGTCTCGCCCTCCTTACTTTTCTTCTTATCCCCTTCTCCACCGTTCTTCCCATCGGCCCCGTCACCAGTTCCCATCTTCGAATTGCCCGCCTTCCCGTCCTTTGCTTCACTCTTGCTGCCCTCCTTCTCTGCCTTTTCATCGGCGGTCTTCTTCTTCCTTCGAAGCGCACGAGCCATCGACTTTGCCGTTACACTCAGAATGGCCTTTGGTGCAGTCCCAGAATCCTTCGATTTCTCTCCTGCTCCCGACTCGACATATGCAAATAGGCCTTCTGGCGCATTACTTTGAACCTTTAGCTTTGGCATCTTAGTATCTCGGTTCAAGCACATCAACGCCGCGGGCTTAATACTGAGTCCAATAAAGTGAATCATAGGATACCAATACCAAAACTGAGTGAATAGTGCAAGCCCTACTATTGCTCTCATGCGAGGATATCCTGTTGCTGATGTGAGCGCAATCACACCGTTACGGCCCCCTGCATCTGCAATACCAGCAGCGACCACAGCTCCAAATCTCGTGACCACATCCTCAAGCTTCGCACTCCAAGTAGCCTCAAACGTTTTCCTCATTTCGGCAGACTTTGGTGAGCGTTCCTCAGTATGATGCATGTAGACAAATGCCATTCCAATTAGTGCTCCCTGTCTCACAAAATCGCTCGGATCGGTTGTAAGGCGCTCCAGCATCTCTACGGCAGCCGGCATCCCCGTGTCCATGCAAGCAATCCCAATCGCAATTGCAGCTCCAAACCGAACATGTGCGTGGCAGCTCTCTGCAAGTAACGCCACGATACGCGGCAAAAGTTTGGGGTGCCTAAACAGCACAAAACCGAGCCCAATAACTGCTGCACGGCGCACATCGTCATTCACATCTGAAACCGCAGAATGAAGAAGCAAACGAATAGCCTTGTTATCCGCCGTTCCGCAGTAGGCTAGGGCCACAGCATACATTGCTCCGTAGCGCAAGATCGGATCGCTATCAGAGTTCATAGTCCTGATGGTACTATCTGCATCGTCTTCCCGTCCATAACACACCAAAGCCATTCCCATGGCCACCCCGCGAATGATTTTCTGGTGCTCGGTCTCTCGCGCATAGGCGATCATCTCTGCACAAACCTTTTCAGATCCCGATCCAAGAGCGGTCAACCCATTGCCAGGCCAGCAGCCTCACTCGCAACGGCGGAGTCTGTGTACAAGACATTCTTCAACTCTTCATAATACTCATTCTCCGTGTCTCCACCATCCCAGGATGCCATCGTCGAGAGACCGAGCCCCAGACAAGCCCCGTGTTTAACGACATCGCTAACTTCGGCAGCTCGCAATGCCTGCAACAAATACTGCCTCGCAGTGAGAGGGCCCGAGGCCTCAGATTGCAACTTTGCATCTCGACCGCCGTAGCTGCAATAAGTCCAAGGGCATACAATGCACCGCCTTCAGGAAAATCAGTGGCCGAGGATCCTCGAGATGAGCCAGCCGCCGGCAAGTATGGCGAAAGCAAATTCAACGCAGCCGATGTATGGCGCCCATGAATCACTCCAAGACAGGAAGTTGCGGAGAACTTTGCCCACACAGTTACACGCGCAAGCCAATCAAGATTGCTGCGGAGAAAGCTGTCAATGGCAGTCCCGCTGTGAGCAATGGCGTTGGAGAAGAGGAGTGCCGAGTTGCAGACACTGCTTCGGCCATCCAACGAAGCCTTGATCTTCTTGAGCAAGTAAATATCCGAGTGGTTTTTGCTGCACAAAAAGTCCAGGTAGAGTTCCGCGTAACGTCACCACTGAGAACCCTGCGAAGCTTCTTAATCTTTTGTCCTCGACACTGAAAGACTCTTCAGCTGCGGTAGTGCTTTGGGGCGGTGACTCATTATAATCGGTATCCATAGGAACAGGGTCATTCGGACCGGTGGGTACAGGTGTATTTTCACGGCGAGGGGGTGCTGAAATGGGAACCGGAATCGGAAGCATAGCAATAACCTCTGACGCAAAGAACGGAGCATCATTGTCGACAATGTCAAATGCAATTTGCAAGGCCGTCAACTCCATATCCTTCTCATTTTCCTTTCCCTCCGAGGTCTTCCCCACCAACCCAAGAGAATATCAACGACACCCTGCGCATTACCAACAAAGGCATAACAGTTTGCAACGGCGATAAAGTTTCGCTTTTCCGGGGTAAAAAGTCTGACATGCAACGATGCGATCAAATTGAGAAGCCTTGCACGATAAGACCGAGATGAAATCAAGGTCTGTGCACACTCAAAACAATAAGCAAGGGCCTCCATCTTTGCATCTTCAGTGGACAACCGTCAAGGATAGCAAGCTCGACCTTATCCAATCTGCGAGCCTCAATTGAAACACCGATGGCTTCATGAATTTCACCATTCTGAATACAACCCGCAAGCACACGCTCGACGACAGATTCCAAGGCAGGGGCAAGATCGGCGTCTGCAGAAGACGATGCACCATCATTAGCCTCGCTTTGTTTCACCTTGAAAGCAATATACTCATCAATACACCTCGCGCGTAGCGTATTTGCAAACTCTGTTTCGGCATCAACGTCAAATAGGCTTCCCGCAGACAGGGCATAGTGAAGGGCTTCATCCAAGGAGCCGAGATGGAAATTAACCTTTGCGGCGACAATAGCGGCGAGGTTACGTTCCTTAAAAGAGTCATCCTCGGAAAGTTCTTGGATCTTGTCGACGGCTCCGGAGATCTCGGGCCAGAAGGAATCGGCGAGGGCATTGAGCGAACGGAGGGCATGTGCTTGCAAAAGGGGTTCGTTCTCTTCGAGAAGGGAGAGTGCCGGGGCGGCCGAACTGAGGACGACCGAGTCAATGGCGACTCCATTGCAGATCCAAGGGCGGGATTGGGGCGGGAACGGTGGAAGATACAAGTGTGTTGGCGGATGTGTGAATGAGTTGTGGCGGGAAGAGTGTGGTGGGTGGGTCGGATGCACAATGAGGAGGGTGGTGGTGGTGGAGGGCGAATGGATCGCCGCGGGTGGCGAACGATGAGGGATTGCTGGAACTACGGTAAATTTTATATTGCCACCCTGCTGTACAGAACAGTACAGTACAGTACAGTACTGTACTGTACTGTACAATATTTTATTGTACCGTTCCCGATGCGGGGAAAAGTACAGCGCTTTGGCGGCCATTGCCCGAGTGGCTGATGTAAGGATACCGTACGCATGAATCGTACGAGAAAAGCGGGTGGCTGTTCCAAAACTATTTTGAAATTCAATTTGCAAGGTTTACTGTAATGCAGCACCTGAAAGAACCCGGCCGAACGGGCCCTTTACAACAGTGCCATGGTTTCACTGGGTGAATGAATGGTCAGTTGCTTGTATACAGAATTCCTCGGACGTTACTAGATTGTACTATACAGCACAGTCCAGACAGACCGGTTGCACCTCCAATGCACCTATTGTACTGTACACTACCTGTACGATACCGACTTGGCGCACTCTGTAAGCACTCAAGAATTACAGTGCTTACAGCACAATACGTCAAGCTCCACACAGCGACCGCGTCCGCCTCGCAACGAGGCGTTTGACAAAATACTTAATGCTGACTACAGCCGCAGCCGCTCCAATTCAAGCTCATGACAGGTAGAGCTACTGTAGGTCTGTAACAACTGGATCAGCACTTGCGCCAAGGGGGAACCCAAGTACCGCTTCAAGCAAAAAGCAAAACACATGCGTGACGACAAAGCACACGAGCCCGCGCTTTTTGACATGCTCCGCGAATACTTTTGCTCGTATTTCGTCGTCGTAGAGTGCACAACCATTATCATGCACTCTCCGTGCAGCTGGCATGGGGGTGCACTGTATCACAGGGGTGGTAAAGTACACGTATTGCACATTCACAGCGCCCACACCTAAACGAGGCGGGCATTTCTCACGTCTGACGCACAGCCGGTTCATTCGCACCGCGAGACAAAGCTCCTGCAGCAGGGGTGCTACAGGCACAACCTTGTCGGCATTCCAATGTTCCACCTGCAGCGCTATCACCCGCCAGATGAAGTCAACCAAAGAGATAGGAGTGCTCAATATCCGCAATGGTCCCAGCCTTGTGCCACGAGCAGCACAACCCCAACCCCTTTCGCTGACCTCCCTTTGCCCGAATCACCACCAACACCTGCCAAGCTCTCATCCCCGCGGAAACGCTCCCCAAATCCCGATTGCACCAAACACCTTCCCACAATCACTCCATTCAACACCAACAATCACGCATCGACATCTATCAGACCAAGTCCCTCCAGTTGGGTTTTATTAGCAATTATCCGCGAACCGGCCGTCACATCGAGCGAGCTTTGCTTTGCAACCCAGGCCTAGGCCACACGCACTACAATCCATCGTCCTACCACTTTCCCTCTCGCAAACGCCGCTGGTCGCCCCACGGCAACATTCTCAACCCCAATCCCACGCCTACTTGCCTGCCTTCTTCTTCTTGGTCATGGCCCTCGTATAAAACTCGAGCTCCTTCCCCTCCAACAAGTACCCATCCGCTCTACCGCATTGTCCCGGACGCGATGCCAAACATGCCAACAGTCTACCCGACTGGAACAAGTCCTTAATCCCATCATCCAGCTGCAAGCGATCCGCAGCCCTCTTCTTCTGTTTTTCAGCCGTCCTCTTTGAAATCTTCTCACCCTCATCCTCCCCTGCCTTTTTCTTCCCAATATCAATTCCATAATGCTTGTGATAATACTGACGGAACGGCGTCGCATCCACTTGCACAATGCACCCCTTCACCAAAGTATTCGTCCTCACCAGTTCATTATTCGACGCATTGTACACAACATTCAAAATCCTACTCTTCCCTGCATACCCCTCCGACCCCCATGCAAAGTTGCCCGTCTCCAGACGCAACGCTCGCATCTTAATATTCCCACCTCTCACACGCACAGGACGAATCAACTTGGTTCCCAACTTTGTCATCGCAGGTTGACGACCCAACTCATACTTGCGCTTCTTCTGCGTGTACGGATGCTTGCCGCCTGTTAAACGCCGCTTGTGACGCGAGTCGCGAGAAATACCTATAGCCAACCACACACGGTGCCCAACACAAGCAGAGATGACGTGCAAAGATATGGGGTTAGGTGCCGTTTGGATCGGGCTTTGGAATGTGCGGTGACATGTGGGGGTGCGGGTGATCGCAGGCTACGCGCCTAGGGCAAGGGATGTAGTTAGTGGGGGAGACGGGTCACCGGGGTGAGGACGCGGCGAAACTTACCCATGATGAATATGCCAGCAGACCTGGTTACCGCGACACTAGGGAAACAACTAGATCGTGGGCGGGAGGTATTGCAATATCGCGTTGACGGGGGAATTGAAGAGGATATGAAATGCTTGGGGAGTCCTCTGCTCTAGGCCACCGTTGGTATCGTACCCGCCACTCGGACGGTATGGAAAGCGTATCAATTCCCCACCGACGACGTCGAGAGTATGACAAAACCAGTCGTGCATTTAGGGCTGCAATAGTCCCCGATCGGCCCATTCGTGACCCGATAGGTACAATGTTCGGAATGTTCGGACCACTGTACCGGGCAGTACAGTACGAACGATGTGTACAGTACTGTACAGCTTGATGTACACAGTACTGTACGCTGTGCCTCCTGCAAGAGGCTCGGAGCGTTTGCTGTCTGCTTTCTTTTGCCTGCCATCTTTGTCTCTGATTCGCAGTCATGGTGGGAATGGGCTTGAACCGGCCTTCTTTGCAGAGCCCCTTTTCGCATTCTGTCGTTGATATTGTTCCGAATTTGACAATGGACCCTGCCCTTGATTGTTTATGTCACCGTTCAAGGGCGTCGCAATGGTGTCACATGCCGCACCGCGTCGTGGGAAACATGATGACCAGGTACATGGACGTTTGCCAAATTTCGGAGCTGTCGGTGTCAATATTGTTCAACAGCTTGTAGAGGGCAAGAAGATTGACGATGACATGTACTGGACACGGGAAGAGGAACGGGACTTACCGCTCTGGTGCAAAAAGTTGTGGAATTGCACTGGTGAACTGCATGGATCAGTACACACGAAATAAGACTCGCATCGTGTCGAGTAATGTGAGCATGGTATTGAAGGTGACAAGGACGTTGTGGGATTCGGTTCTGATGGTAATCAACGATCACCGTGCAGCATTACTTGTGAAGGAAGTGGGAGTGATGTGACCCTAAACTTGAGGCGTTGTAAGGCGGATAGACTGTTGCCATTACGTGGTAACCGAGTCATGGGGAGACAAGGTGGTTAATGAAGTATGCGGTCCAGTACCCTCTCTAGGCAGATGCTGCTATGTTGTGTATGGGCGAAAAGTCAGTCCAAGGAAGTGCAGCTGTTCGGGAAACATATTCCATATCAGTCAAACAAGCCTGTTTCTTGAAAAGCATGTGGTAGCAGTCAATGATCCTGTAGAAGGGAGCTTATTCCCTTATGGGAAAAAATTGGCTTTTCAAGTTTGTTTCGAGCAGTGCAGACAAGCAGTTTCGGGGCTGGGTAAAAGATGTGCCAATCGAAAAGCAAGTGCTTGCGATGACACAAGTTTGATGGTACGAAGATAAAACAGCACGATGTCACGGCGCGGCCAGCTCGACACAGCAGAAGAGAAGGTAGAGAAAATGAGGACAATATGGCTCATTGGACTCAAGCTTCGCCTGGTGCTCGCGCCATTCTATTTGTTCATGTTGCAGAAGAGGGCGTGCATAGCGCTTGCAAGGCTGTAGAGAAGGTTTCTGACTCCAACCTTTGCATGATTTCCCTGGGCAAGTTTACTCTATTTCTTTTCAACACATCCTGGGTGTGCCTGCGGTGAACTCTTGTTCTTGTGCCCCGAGCGAGTGTCCCATGGAATATGGGAGGAACGAAGGATGCACAGGCGGCGTTTCAGGTCACTTCCCTGGCAAAAAGAGTTGCTTTACAAGCGACTGATAGAAAGAATGGCGGCCATGACGAGGGAACATGTTGAAGACTTTGAATGGCCCTGCATGAGGGAGGGAAGCTAGGCGGAGGTTTGGCACAGAAGTTATGACGTGACTGGCGATTTGAACCGTAGAACTACCCCTTTGCGCCGAGAGAATTGCGAGTCTCATCGTCCTGCTGCTGTGAATTTCGCTCTTGTTGATTCTGTTTACTGTATCGCAATTGAGTTGAACACCAAATCAACCGGCGAGGCTAGGGAATGTGGGCAAAGAGATGTTTTCGGATGGTAATTTCGACAAGGTGACAGAACGAGAGAAAATATCGCTTACTGTAATCGAAAACGGTGGCGAGTGCGGGACGAAAACGGTGGCGAGTGCGGGAATATCGTGACCGCTGTTCGGAGTTGTAGTTGCGTTAAAGGGGATGAAAATGTCAGACGAGATGGACATTCAAGGCAAATAGGCGGAATGGGAATGCTTGTTGAAGAACCACACATGGAATTTTCAACGCCAAGACTGTATCATCAGTGCCTAGGGTCATCTCTGCGTTGGACAGAGTGACGACGAGGATCCGGGGTTAAGACGAGCCCATGTTAACTTACTCTGCGGTGGTAATAACCCTTTCCTTTGCGTTGGGGCTGGAAAGAATCCAGGCAGGAAAGGACAGCGGCGCAGCCACGGACTTGATTATGGTCCGCAGCACCAGGCTCGACATGCGCACCAGCTTTGCAAGAATATGGTTGATGACTAGGTCAATAGCGAGTGCCGGACCGTAGGAGGACTTAAAAATAATGAAAAATATGGTTCGCTTTGGTTGGTTGCAACAAAAGCAGTCGTAATTTCAGGTTACAAACTCACCTGTTTATACACTTCTGCCAACTCGTCAGAAAACAGGCATTTACGTGGATGGCAATCGGCGTGGGGTGTCTGCAGTGAGACAGGAGGTGCTAGAGTGTAAACCTGTCGCGATGGACGGTTTAAGGCTTGGGAGTGAGGTTAGAAAGCTGTCAAACCGCTGAACAGTCGCGCGCCGAATGAACACTGTGCGGTGTCTCGCCGGTGTGCATTTTGCGCCAGCGCGGAAGAGGTAGTAGAGCGAAATGAAAGACTGCAAGTGTCGATTTTCAGGCAGAGTAAACACCATGTCCCTCTCGTAGCGGTTGAGAGTAGGTTTTGCGACGGCATGTGGCAGTTTGTGAGGCGACAAAGCTCTCGGAGCATATCGGGTGGGTTGTACCGGGTGGGGCGGGAAGGCACTGGATAACGCTAGAAAGGCAGTTGTGTGAGCTGCTGAACCAGGGCTGACATTTTGGTTGCCCCTGTCTTTGGGGGAGGGGGGAAGATATCGGACAGATTGCGCCGGCATGCAAGAGGTTGCCAGTTGGAATTGGCGAGGAATCGAAAGAATAAATTGGGAATAAATTGGACAGCAGCACAAAACTGGAACAATCTGAAACGCAACATACCAGCTGGCACGTAGGTCGTCGATTTATTTTTGTTAATTTTTTTTTGCTTTTCCCGTCGTTTCGTTTTGATTCGATGCCGGACCTATCGGACTAGGTAGTGGTCCACTTGAAAGTTGAGCAGTAGGCCCGTCTCAAACGTGGTGCGTTAAAAGAAAGCACACGAGCCATGTCGAACGTCTCCCAGTAGATACGCGCCCTTTTCAAACCCGCCTCCCCCTCTCCACCTTTCTTCCTTTGCCGCCTTTCCTCCAACACCAAAAAAAAAAAAAAAAACAAACCCCAAAACTTTGGCCAACCCACCGAACCCCCCCCTTCCCCCTCCCCCCTCTCCCCCCCTCATCGCTCCAACAACCTCCTCCCCTCCCTCCGCAACCCATTTCACATGCTCCCCCATGGCTGACCCAACCCCTTCCCCCGATGCCGGCGCCGGCGCCGACGCCGACGCCGGCGCAAAGGCCCTCCTAGGCCTCGCCGCTGGCTCCGTCACCAACTCCCATCCCCCACCACTACCCCCTCTTTCCCATCCCGCACCAGAACCACCCCCCTCCAAATTCCCGCCCCATCCCCACCCCCCACCCTTCTCCCACCGCACCCAATCTACCCCTTCCCCCATCCCAACCCCACCTTCTCCCCACCTCCCTCCCACCACCTCAACATCTCCAACCGCAACACTCGTTCCCACAAACACAAACCACACGCCCGGACCTCCCCCCCATCGGAGAGTGGGCACCCCCGGAGCACTCGTACCGCTCCATCATTCCGCCAACCACCTCATACGACACACTTCGTTCCTCCCATCTCAACCCACTCACCCAATCCCCCGTTCCACCCTCCACCTCCCAACTTGCCCACCCCTGGGATCCCTCCCGCCCCTCTCAAATACCCACCACTTCCCTGCCTTCCGTCCATCCCGAATTCGCCCTCCCAGCCCCTTCCGCACACTGGCCACCCCCCCGCATCCCATCCCGTACACATACCCACACCCGACACATCAACATCATCCAAGCTATTATTACTATCAACGAATCCCTTCCCATGACCCTACCGTCGGGGCCGCAAACCCGCAACAGCAACTACCCGCCCCTCACGTACAAGGTCAGCCTATGTTGCCCACATCCCATTATACCCTGTCTGCAGTCCCGCATCCTTCCCTCATGTCGTCCATACCCCCGCCATTGGATTTGCCGCTATCGTTGAGAACAAACGGTGTCGCAGCCCCTGCCCCGGCCTTGGGTGCCAAGGTACCATCCGTGCATGATATCCCTGGATTGAGAGACACTATTCCTGCCTTGTCGGTTGACAAGTTTGGAGTGCGGAAGGAGGGGGCATTGCGCCACGGGATGTCGCCTCGGATCAGGCAGTTTGTAAGGTGCCGGATTTACAGGATGCATTTGGTAACGGTGTTGCTGTCGCTAGGGTCGAGCTGAGAGAGCAGCAGGGGTTGGAGAGTGCGAAAGGTCGGGATGCTAAAGTGTCGCCACCGAGGAGGAGTAGGGGGAGGGGTATTGCGGATTTGATAAATCCGGAGGATACTTTGCCGGCGAAGAGAGAGGAGGCCGACGTGAGTATGGACGATGGAAAAGAGGTTGAAATCAAGTCGGCGCCGAAAGACGTTGGGAGGAGGCAAAGAATGGGACTGGCGGTACTGAAATGGTTCCTCAGTCAGTTGAGAAGGATAAAGAGAAAAAGCCAGAGGTGATTGCGAAGAAGGTGGAAGAGAATGCGAACGCCAAGGTAGGTACAATGGAGGAAGGAGAGAACAATGTGTCAAGTGGTGATGGCGACGACAACGACAAGCCGAATAAGGGAGTGGAGGAGGAGAGAGAGGAGAAGAAAGAATCGGACGATACAGAGCAGGTTGCAGATCGAGGTAGCGATGTCGAGATTGTCGAAGATGCGCCTGAGGAGGAGGAGGATGGAGAGTCGGAGGAGACGCGGTGTCCATGTGGTTCCAAGGAAAATTCGGGCGTTATGGTGGCTTGCGACAACTGCAACACTTGGCAGCATGCAAAATGTATGGGATACGGTGGTAAGGTTAAGGTACCAGATGTCTATTACTGCGATTTGTGTCGGCCGGAGGGGATTTTGCCAGGGTCTCTGGCTTTTCGAAAGCACAGGGAGAGAATGCAGGCCAGGGACAAAGATGGCAAAGATGGTAAGCGGGAGACAGAGGCTTTGCTTTCAGCAGTCAAGCCAGTAGAGTTGCGAAGGCACTTTGCAGCCGATTTGAGACAAAGGAAGACAGGCCGAAAACTGTCCAAGGGTGACCTCTTCAACAGATACGCAAATCTTTTGAAAAGTCATTTCATGAAGTACAGGCACAGCGTTGTTGATGGGCTTGTTATCGTGCTTGAGATGCATCGTGGTGAGGTTGTGGACAAGCTGGACACTGCGCTAAAGCGGCTACGTGCTCATAATGGAGACAAGTCAAAAGAGGAGGCCTTGTCAAAGAAACGTAATGGAATCGATGGTTCTCCCGGTGACGGAAGTCCTAGCGAAACTCCAGGAAACCGGTCCAACGGTCACGGGCGATCAAATCCTCAGAAAAGGGGACGCTCAGCCTCCTCTATAACGATGGCGATAAAGCGCCCAATCAAGGGGATCCCAACAACTCCAGCGAGTTAATGGCATACGCAGACGCTGCCGGAGTAGAGCTATCTTCAGGTCGAGGTCTATCCCGAGAGGACCGCAAGTTGCAACAAGCGATGAAAATTTTCGCGAGAATGGAGGAGCGAGAGCGGGAGAGAAAGAGACCACGGACGGGAGAATCAGGCACATCTCCGAGGGTGGGACATGCAAATAGGCCGAAAAACTCAAAGCAAGGAGCACATGCCCCGTCTCCCTCCCCAAAAAGTTCAAACTCAAATCTGCAAAATGACATTAACGGGGTAGTCGGAAGCGGACGCTTAGAGGAGGCGTTAGCAAAGGAAGATGATGGGAAGGATCCTTTATTGCAACGACATCAGCAAAAGCAGTACAAGCAGCAGCAGCAGCAGCCGCCGCTCACTTTACCCCAACAGCAAACAACGGCGAAAGACCCTCAACAGAAGCAAACAAAGAAAGGGTCGACAGCAAGTGCCACTGCTGCAGAGGTAGACCACGATAACGGCAAGAAGGAGCGCGACTCAAAGTCTCGCGATAAAGTGGACAAAGGTTCGGATCGAAAGAAAGAGGGTTCTTTGGATTCGCCAACAACAGGAAACAAGCAGCGGCCTATATTGGACAAAGGACGCCCCAGCAGTGACTCCAAAAAACGACGAGGAAGCGCCGGAACGAAGGAAGCTGAGAAGAAGTCAGGACATGCAAAGTCGGAAGTAAGACGAGACCCCGCCTTAAATTTCAAGGCATTTCTGCCCGGCCCAACCGTACTTGGGAGCCGTCTGATTCCTGAGGAGCGATTGTCTCGTTTAGAGAAAGAAATGATTGCGTCGAAGGATGAAGAGCGCAAACAGCAAATGGAGACTCTTGGTCCGGTCATGAACAAGAAAGAGTGGCGCCTTGTCGTTGCTCAAACATTTGCTAGTCAAAACGAGTGGAAGAGGGAATCACCGACGAGAAAACGGTACAGGTCAATCGAGGTAGCTTTGTCTAGCTTGGGTTTGACTACCCCGGAAGTCTCATCCAAGTCTGCAAAACAATCGGAGCCTGTCCGGAAAAAGTCACAAACTTACTCGGTAAGTATGGTAGTCGTCAGCGAAAAGCAAAAGCTACCAGACAAGGGCAGAGCTTGGAGTCACATCTCGTGCTTCCAAACTCAAAGGATGATGAAGCGAACCCGATTTTTTCCGATGCTTCATGCGTGAAAAAACGTCCATCTATGCGGGATGCCCTCGGTGGTGTAATCACGAACAAGGTTGAGATTTCGAAGGAGGGTGAAAGTGAGGAGTGCGTGAAGGGCAAGAAAAAAAGCCAAGTGGCCAGTCCTCCACCTTCACAAATCCCAACCGCAGTCGTGACGACGCCCGCATCACCGGCCCAGTGTGGTTCCCCAATGCTTCGATCGTCCCCCGTGCGGCCACCAACCGGTCTACGATCCGCTTCCCCAACCATTGCGAAAGCGACCAGAGCTTTGTCTCCGACACCCCCTCCGCGGACCAATCGAGCTTCCCCGATTTGCCGCTCACCCACTGCATCTCCTGAACGCACTCGAAAGAACAACGAACTCGACCAAGAGAAAATAGTGAAAGCTTCAACCGATAACCCGGACTCGACAGTTAGCCCGCTAACTGGCAAAAGTGGAAGGAAAGATAGCGTTGCACACGAGGAACCGGCGCCTGCGCCTGCGCCAGCATCACAGTCCCCCGCTGTACCGCACAGCAAACCTATGCACATCCGTTCCGTTCCGAGCACCTCTGTTGCGGGAATGGGAAAGAGCTCTTGTACGCCTGTAGACTCGGGCAAAGCGAGGCCTCCGATCAATGGCTTGGGGCTGCGGTCCATAAGATCTGTACCCATCTCTGGACCCGTGAGCTCTACAAATCACGCTAATGGTGCGCGGCCGCAGAAGGCTGTTGTGAAGGGTATTCCGACGGTTGCGTCTCCCCTGCGCTCTCCAAGGAAGAACGAGTTTTCTTCTGGGGCTGCCATTAGCGATATTTTCCAGCAACGACTCGAAGGTTTTCTGAAGCCAAATGCGGCATTGTCGGCATCCCCCTATCATCAAGAGATGGGCTTAACATGCCAGCAGGAGCTCCCGCAAGATTGCCAAACGGGACTTCGAATGTGCGAGGAAGTTCCAATGGGGTTGCCAATCGAACCGGCAACGGATTCCGTCTGGTGCGCTGCCGAGTTTTCGCAGCAAGGCATTTGAAAACTCAAATCAATGGAGGCCTGGATTGGCAAAGAGACCCCTGACATCACACCCGAGCATCAAGGTTCCTCCATCTTCTGGGCCGGCAGGTCAAAATGGGAAAGGAGCACCCCGATTTCGGAACGGGCGGGGACACTGGCAGTAGAGGCGAGGAGGATGGAAGGGCTAATGGATCAGTTGCCTGGAACTACAACAGCAGAGGCGCATGGGCTAATGGGCCGGCTCGAGGGCAGAAATCAGCTAATGAAAACACTGCAAAGACAAATCGTAGGGAACGAAATTAGAGACTTAGGATTGTACATAATGATGAGCAATCAAATGGAAAGTAGGGGTTAACTTTCAGGTGTAAATATGACCTCCTGTAGATAGCGAAAATGGTTTGCTCCGAAAAGACTGCAAAGTCCGCCTTTACCAATACCGAACTTTAACAGCCCATAGACTTTGTGAATTACCTAGTGATATGCATTGCGGCTCCAAAGTCAACGAGTTGCATGTCAGGCTATCGTATCCCGACCACCATTCCAAATTGGTGCTCAGTCCCTTACCTAAAAGATTGAGTTAATGCCGTGCCCCATACCGCACGCCTCCCGATGGCCCGCAGGAAGTCCGAGTTTATAAGCCACCCCATCTGTTCGGCTTCCTTTGCAAATGCATCAAAACGAGAATTCGCAAAACGATGCGATTCCTCTAACAGGCCTCGATTGCGATCTTCCCTTATTCCTTCTTCCTTGTATCGATTCCAAAAGTAGTCGGCCTGGAGGAATGCCTTGACGCAGTCATGACTATCGGCATCCTTGTGCAAAACTATCTTGAGACGAGTGTCCTCGTATGTGAAAATGTATCGCTCCTTCCTATACATTCGCAGTAAATACTGTAAGGCTTCTGCATCCGGGGCGCATTCCTGCAGTCGTGCACCAAGATCTATATTCGGGGCATGCAAGGAGTCCAACCAGGGACGATTAACTATTCGTTCATTCCAATTGCCCTCCTTCAAACTCGGCACTTTGCCCTCTTCTAAATAATGCTTGATGAGCATATGGGCCCGTTGCCTATTTAAGGTACCCAACTGGATACCCTTTATCTCACGATACACCGAGTATAAGTGGGCCAACGAAACGGCAATAAAGGCGCCAGTGGACATTCGCCGACTGCTTGCAGTAAATCTCGACAACAAAATACCCATTGCAGTTCCCATCAAATCACCCATCACGCCGACGGTCTCTTGCTTTGCGTAAATATCCCCCATGTTCTCCTTGCGCATAAAACTGAGATAAATAGCACTCCTTGTACTCGCTGCTGCGACAGTAGAGGCACCCTTGGCCATGTTGGCGACACATGCCAACGGCAGAAACAATTGAGGGACGGCAGGTGTAATGCTCTCCAATGCGCAACTCAAATTCAACACCAAAGCAGCCATCAAACGATACTGCTTTGTCTCGGCGTCAAAGCCCGTGCCGACCTGGGAAAATAACATTCGACCCGCACGGCCTATTCCGTCACGAATGACCCATTGCAATGCAGCGGCCAATGGAGCGGCGGATTGTCTGCCGACACCGACTGCCAATAACAAACCCTGTGTTGAGAAGACGCCTACTGCACCACCAAAGAAAAAGGCGCTTAGACGCCAGCGTGTGTACTCGACAAAACCGGGGCCGACCGAGTCGGGGTAGCCTTTTGGAAGGACGAGACGTTTGAATCGATCAAGGAATTTGTTATGCCAAGGACGTTGGATTGAAGTCTCGTGAACAGTAAGACGGTCGCCGGGATGATAATGGGTGGGGCGCTTGCGGGGATGGGAAGAGTTGGAGGGGCGGATGAGAAATTGTCGCTTTCCGTTGCGAATGTACTCGACGGCGGTGGCGTGAGAGGAAATGGGGGGATGATCGGAATCTGGATCATAGGTGGGGGGTGCGGACTGACGACGGCGGAGGGGGTAAAGAAAGGCGGAGGAGGATGGAGGGGCAGGAGATGGACGCAGATGGAGATGGCATTTAGGTACTGGTACTGGTACTGGGGGCGGGGGGATGGCGGTGAGGGAGAGGGAGGATCGGCGAGATGGCATTGTGTGGCTTTGCGGAGGTTGGCGTTTGACTGGAGGTTGGGTACGGAGGGATTTGGGAAGCAATGGGATAGTGAGACGGTTTTTAGTTTTTACTGGATAAATGCTTATGGAATCGGAATGGCCTCGATTCTGCGAGATTTTTAGGGCTTTTGTGAATCTTCCTTTTTGGGGTGAGGATCCTGACTATTTTGGGAAAAATCATAAGGATCAGGGAAGCCAGCAAACCAGGAACCCACTAATTGCTTTATCAAATGGCTATGAACACTTGCCACAGTTCTAAATTAGATGAACGGGTAGGCGATACGATGAAATGGATTTTCTTGTTTGCAAGCAAATACAATGTTCGATTGGATCTGGAATCCGAATATTTCCACGTATTCCACCTGTACAGTTGTTCATTTCTCATAATCATTCAACTATAGTGTGCTGATGACCTTTTAGAAAAGCTACTGTATGTACCGTACCTGCCGTACTGTACCCTTCAACATCCGTTCTGTCCAAGACGGCCCATACTGAGGCACCCAATCTGATGTTTCCCGTCATTCACGTAAACCGGGGAATTTTTGGGTTATTTTAATGCATGGAAGATGTGGTCGGTTATATCCACGCGGCTAATGCGTTATGTGGAATAAGCAATACCGCACGGGCCGCGCCCCTTTCCATCCGCCCTGATCCATTTGCTTGAGCTCGGACATATGGCCGATTATTGGCGTACGTGGAAAGGAACCCTGGGTACATGATGCGAGGATTGAGGGGCGCATCTTGGGGACGTCGGCTTTTTATTGGCTGGGTTTGGAAGGGGAATGTCGCCTTTGATTTGGCGGGGCCTCGATTTTATTTGCTTCCTTTTTTGCAGAGGTTTGTTGAAGCAGAGGAGTCGTCATGCTAAGGCAATGCTAAGGCAATGTGCTGCTAGATGTCCATTGGTATGGTACGATGCGTCGGGTTTTTGTCGTCTTGGGCTGAATGCAGCAAAATATTGAGCCAGATAAAGACGTTTGCAAAACTCCAGGTGTCAGGCGCCCACTGGGCGTGGCCCGTTGCATTGTACTTGTACCAATCAGTATCTCTAAACCATATTGCATCAAGCATTGGTCCAAAACCAATAGATATCCTTGGCTGCACTGAGGCTGCATGACACATGTCGGGATACCCCAACGATCCAAACTCTGGTCGCCATCTATTATATGACCCGGCTGCTGCCCTCTTAGCCTTGGCCGGCCCCATCATTCCTCGTCACATAATTCACCAACTCACCCATCCCATCCCCATCGCTTTTCATGCATTCCCGCCTGCACCTCAGAACAAACTACAATCTCCTGAACAAACACATAGATACATCCGCTCAAGTACGCACACTCACACAATACACACAACATACATACACCGCCATTACCCACCAACTTCACCTTTCCCATTCCAACAAACCGCTCAACCCAAAATGTCCACCTCCACCGACCCCATCGATAACCCGATCAACACCCCAAACGACGTCATCCAAAAAGGCAGGGCAGTCCTTTCAACAGTCCGAGAAGATATGCCTGTGGTTCGGGAAGCCATGTCCGAGTTACGATCCTCCCCTCAAAGTGCACTCTCCAAGCTCGTCCAGGTCTGCAAGGACGTCTGGCAAAAGGTCGTCGAGGTAGGACTCCTGGCTGCCATTGCCGATTCCGTCAAGGGCCTCATCGCTTCCATCACCTCTGCCGTCGCGCCTCGTTCCGTGCAAGCAAATCATATCTCGCGGGAGTCTGAGACTCTGATCGCACCCTCGGATTCTCAGACTGCCCCTTTATTGGGTTAGGGAGGTGGTAAGTTTGGAGGTGGGGGATGGGGGTCACGCTGGTTGTGGGAAAGAGATTGGAGGCAGGCGTTTTTTGTCGGCAGGTAGAAGATTTTGGTTCGGCAGGGGAGCTTGGGGTTTTGATCCGTTTGGGTTGGTCGTCCCTTTGGCAATTTCGTACTTAATTGGGTCGGTTGTAAAGTTCAAAAATAATTGTCAGATCTTTTGAAGCAGAGTTCGGGAAGATCAACTTCTTCCGTTGTATGTAAACAGGGTGGGTCGCCTGGCAGAGATACGGCGTTTACGAAATCTTTGTAGGCTCGATGGAGCAATACCTTGTGACAGGAGAGGCGAGTGTTCCTAATTTAGTGATGTTCGGTAACCAGCAGTTTCTCATCAATTTTATCCCTATAATGTGAGAACGGGCTATTTGCAACATACCGTGGTTTTATAACTTACAGAACTGCATCAGCACACTGCAACGACAAAGGAACCGGCCTCCCTCGGTGCGCCTTCTCACGAAACTGTGTTTGTAAAAGCAGGCCTGGCGTTGCCAGGAAATGCCACATCTCGGAGGCTACTATCCGCACGCCCATCACCCATCGCATCAGTTGCACCTTGTCGTCGTCGGTGGCTATGGCCATCATATCGCGCGCACCACTGCGTGTGGTCGACGTGCACCATCCGGTTAGCTCCAAACTGAGTAGTCGGTCAGTCGATGCACACTCTAGATAAGTAATGAGTAAACAATATCTCTCTACTGGTGCTTGCGACTGTGAGCTGAGTAGGAGAACGCCAGGCGGTGACTCCCTGAACTCTGAGGATTATTGGAAAGACGGGAATCAACTTACTCCCTTCCTGCAAGTCAGTTACTCCTTGCAAAGTGGCGGGGGAAGTTGGTCTTCTACTATCTATCAGAGTATAAACACAGTGGCATGCCGAATTTTAGAATGTCACTAAGCTATAGCGCCGAAAGCCAAAACAGAAGTGGATCTTTGTGTCTTGACCTGAGGTCGAGCCAAAGAGCCGACCAATGACACGGCTTGCATAGGCTATCAAGTGTCCTTGAATCTTGTCAAACAATAATAAAATCCAACAAGTAGATTTATTAGATCTGTAGTTGTTGTAGGAGCCGCATTGGCTGCTTTACCTACCGATGTTCCAGTACAATCTGGAAACGCGTGTTCGGTGGGTTTTGGTAGTGCGCGAATAGGTAAGGATAAGTTCTATGATGGGATGGGTGCGTCCACCAAAAACTCGAAAAAGAATAACAAAAACGAATTACCGTCGAGCGGCTACTGCAAACCGCAACAAAACTCGTTCTTGGTATCTTCAGCACCACAGGGCTGAAAAAAGCCCATGCGGCTTTGTAAGCTAGCCTTGGTTGCTTGTGGTGGTGTCGACGCAACTGGGCTCTATATTGTCAAAGTACTTGAGCTCTTCAGTTCTTGTAAAGTTGAGTCGGGAATAAGTGGATTTGTAGCCCTGCAGTTACCTAAGTTGCATTTTGCGAATAATCCATTCTTCTGGGCGGGTTTCAAAACGCCCCGTTGACATTGCTTGCCGCAATCCCGCTTGAGACATGGGCTTTATTATTCCATCTGCAATATTAAATGAACTCTGATAGGGGTAAATCGTTGGGAGAAGAGATATTCAGAACCAACTACCCCAAGAAGGAGGTGTTGCAAGCGACAAAAGTGCTACCGCGGTATAGTTGAACGAATAAAAAGGAGTGTATATGGAAGAGAGTTGAGAGGTCTACAAGCAAGTATGGAAGGGGCAGGGTCTACCACTGATGCTCTGTGAGCAGTGTAGGAAAAAGGTTTCTTGGGTCTGAAGTTGACTCTCAACTTCCTACTACTCGGGACTTGACTTGAAGTTGTCTGCCAACTTGCTTGATCTCCACAAGAGGAAGCAGTTTACTCGGCTTATATAGACTTTCTGGCTAACCCTAAAGTCTCAGGAAACATACTAAGAACCATAAAATGCATCAATTGGAATCGTTTGAACGAGAAAGAATAACAGAAGATGCTATAAGGATAAATATCTAGATTCCTTCCTTAATATCTTAGTCCTCTATATCAGAGCCAAACAGTTCCCCCAAAATATCCATTCCCCCAGGCAGTCCCCACAAATATACACGAATGGCTTATAATTCTCCATTGCCTCCTGCGAAATATCTAGACCACTGAAGATGCCCCCGTCCGGTTCCAGAGTCGGGACCACTTGGTCAATATTTTCCGGCCCCTTCCCCACTATTCCAGCACTTTCCATGTCTTCCTCCCCCTCATCCTCCTCTTCATTCCTCCCTTCATCTTCGTCAGAAGAGTCAGATATCACAATTGCTCCTCAGTCTCCACTTCGTTCTCCATGGGAGCCCCTCCACCGTTGTACACTAGTGGCTCCCACGGGTCCACCCAGTCCTCCTCCTCATCCTTCTCGTCCTTATCTTCCTCCTCTTCCTCCTCCTCTTCCTCCTCCTCTTCCTCCTCCTCCTCCTCTACCTCTTCTGCCTGCTCGAAGCAGTTACGGCGGACCCACTCCCGAACGCGTTCCCGGTCCAATCTTCTACAGTAATCATCGCAGTCGGTTGGACCATTTGACATCATGGCCAGAGCATTGAGTGGAAGACGGAATCGGGATGACTTGGTGATGGTGAGGGAAGGACGGAGGTTGGTCATGTTAAGGGCCAAAAAGGGGGTGAGCCGATGGGGTAGTTGATGGCGGGGGGGTTGCCTCAACGACGTCGACTTCGAAGTTTAAATACTGCGACGTCTTCGAAAAGTATGTCGACCTTGGACGTGTACAGTAATGACATCTATTAATGACAATGTGTCTTAAAATAAAAAATCAACTCATGAATTTGCCACACTCATCCAAATTAAAAATATCTTGCGAATTCAGGAACTGTAAAAATTATCTTGCAAATTCTGATACTGTCTCCGAATTTGGTCCTCTTCTAGATATTTTTTTTGTGTGCGAATCTTGCGCACATCACGGTACGCACCGCAGCGCATTATTCTGCTAAAACTCCTGAAGCTTGATAGGAAAAGCTTGAAGTTAGTGTGGTAATCCGCCTCCTATTTTGCTAACATTGCGGACTTATCCTCGCAGCTTGGACACATTTGCATTGTCGGAGATGAGTTTGGAGTTGTAAAGATCATTCATTTGAAGTCCTATAAATCGCGAAGGGTGACAAGGTCAGCAATGGCTGGTAAATTAGTAGCTTTCGGTGACCCATTTGATCTAGCAGCCACCTTTGCAAATGAGATCGGTATGGTGACAGTGAGAAATACCAATAAAGCTATTTGAAGATGGAACATTACTCCATGACGTTTGTGTTTGTCTGTAAAACCATGGGATAGATCGTATAAATCTCCCAAACGTGAAACACCCAAACCTTCCCCCTCTTTGACGTCATCTCGAAATGGTCTAGGACCTCTGCGAGGAGAATTATGTTGAATATTGCCGCCGCAAGACAAAATTTAAAAATTTTGATAGTATCAGGCATCGGTTTTGTAACGAATTTGATGTGCGCAAAATTCGCACACAAAAAAAAATATCTAGAAGAGGACCAAATTCGGAGACAGTATCAGAATTTGCAAGATAATTTTTACAGTTCCTGAATTCGCAAGATATTTTTAATTTGGATGAGTGTGGCAAATTCATGAGTTGATTTTTTATTTTAAGACACAGTGTCATTAATAGATGTCATTACTGTACACGTCCAAGGTCGACATACTTTTCGAAGACGTCGCAGTATTTAAACTTCGAAGTCGACGTCGTTGAGGCAACCCCCCCGCCATCAACTACCCCATCGGCTCACCCCTTTTTGGCCCTTAACATGACCAACCTCCGTCCTTCCCTCACCATCACCAAGTCATCCCGATTCCGTCTTCCACTCAATGCTCTGGCCATGATGTCAAATGGTCCAACCGACTGCGATGATTACTGTAGAAGATTGGACCGGGAACGCGTTCGGGAGTGGGTCCGCCGTAACTGCTTCGAGCAGGCAGAAGAGGTAGAGGAGGAGGAGGAGGAAGAGGAGGAGGAAGAGGAGGAGGAAGAGGAGGAAGATAAGGACGAGAAGGATGAGGAGGAGGACTGGGTGGACCCGTGGGAGCCACTAGTGTACAACGGTGGAGGGGCTCCCATGGAGAACGAAGTGGAGACTGAGGGAGCAATTGTGATATCTGACTCTTCTGACGAAGATGAAGGGAGGAATGAAGAGGAGGATGAGGGGGAGGAAGACATGGAAAGTGCTGGAATAGTGGGGAAGGGGCCGGAAAATATTGACCAAGTGGTCCCGACTCTGGAACCGGACGGGGGCATCTTCAGTGGTCTAGATATTTCGCAGGAGGCAATGGAGAATTATAAGCCATTCGTGTATATTTGTGGGGACTGCCTGGGGGGAATGGATATTTTGGGGGAACTGTTTGGCTCTGATATAGAGGACTAAGATATTAAGGAAGGAATCTAGATATTTATCCTTATAGCATCTTCTGTTATTCTTTCTCGTTCAAACGATTCCAATTGATGCATTTTATGGTTCTTAGTATGTTTCCTGAGACTTTAGGGTTAGCCAGAAAGTCTATATAAGCCGAGTAAACTGCTTCCTCTTGTGGAGATCAAGCAAGTTGGCAGACAACTTCAAGTCAAGTCCGAGTAGTAGGAAGTTGAGAGTCAACTTCAGACCCAAGAAACCTTTTTCCTACACTGCTCACAGAGCATCAGTGGTAGACCCTGCCCCTTCCATACTTGCTTGTAGACCTCTCAACTCTCTTCCATATACACTCCTTTTTATTCGTTCAACTATACCGCGGTAGCACTTTTGTCGCTTGCAACACCTCCTTCTTGGGGTAGTTGGTTCTGAATATCTCTTCTCCCAACGATTTACCCCTATCATACCAAACTGCTCGGTTCAGCTGTCAAATAGGCTTGCTATGATCGACTCAAAATTGATTCCGTTGATTCCCAAAGTTGTGAAAATTCAAACAGGCAGTCCTGCCGAGTGTTTGACAGCAAAGCCAGCTTCATTCGCATCAATTGGAATAAATGGAATAAAGAGTCCGGGGTAGATACTATAGCTCTTGTAGTACAATTGTGTATACCAGTATGGTGGTTCGCTGGCAGTGGATCGATCACTTAACCCTTGTAGTCTGCCTACTTTAATAGTGCGGTATGACCACTTGTGCGCGTGGAGTGTCCACTGCAAGTTGTTGTTGAGTGGAAAATGTCCACAGGCCACTTGGTGCTGCACCCCAACCTATTTTTGGGTACGGGTTTGGGCACCGCCAATCAGAGGCCCGTGAACGCTAGCCCTTCTAGTTTTATCCTTTTATTAGTTTTTCCACTACTAGTCGAGGAGTAGGTCTACTACTTAGTCTACCCGACCTAGCTAACCCTCCTACTCCTAAAGTAAGCAACCTCCGACCTAGCACGAAGGTTCCCTACACCCCGTACCTCGTCCCTAAGCTCGGGGTTGGATGATTGTAGCAGATAACTGCCTTTTCGGGTTCATTAACCCCCTTGAAACTGTGGATTTCCACCTGCGAAAGCAGACCATTTAGCCTAAAAGTTTCTACCCCTACGTCTCTACCAAGCCACCTCCCTTTATTGCCCTTACAACCCTATTTGTGGTTTTCTACTGCGCTCCGACAAAGCGATCCCGAACGTTGGATGGCAACCCGAAGCAGTATAACTGCGTCAGCGGATATCCGCGCTACGGTATTGTACCACAAATTTTTGAGAGATTCATCTTCCTCTTGTGCTTTACTTCCCTCAGGCGTTTTCCACAATTGAAAAATAGTACATTTACATAGAAAGTACTGCTCTTCTACTACATCGAACTTCTCAAGAGTCTTCTTGCACAATTTCTTGATCCTTTAATCACGTTCTCGTAAAAGGTCATCAATATAACAACATGATATTCCTTTAAGAATTTACTTACTCATTTACACGTATAGAGCGGGGCTAGAGCATAGTAGTTTCATCTCAGGTCGTGTAACTGGTGCTTGCAAAATGTGTCATGCCAAAAATCACAAGATTCAATCAGACCGTTGAGTGCCTTTAGAAGTTCCAAACACTGTGATGGATCAAGCACAAATTCTGTAAACTAGCTTGATGATAAAAATACTCGTGAGGCATTGGCTCAGCTGACTGAAGATAGGCTCAGCGGACATTTCATGTCCAGATATGAAATTCATGCATCGCCGAAAGGCATAAAAGGAGCCTTATAGACTGCGGCTGAAGTGAGGAAGTTGAATGAACTATCGTATGCTGAAACTGGTCACATTGATCTCCAATGGCATATCTGGTTTTGAACTTGGTTCCTCAGTTGATTTAATTACAAAAAAAACACTTCCGTATAAAGCATTACCATCCGGATGTACATCACCTTTTAGGATAAACTTACTTGTACTTCAGTCAGGCAATGACGTTTGCTTAGAGCTCGCTCTAAAATCGGTCGAGTAGATTATTTCTGTGAGATGTACTGCGCCTTCCTTAGGTTTAGTAAAAACGTTGATGTAGTGCAATTGGCACTCGTACTGTACTGCTGCCGGCAGATCTGGTTTTAGTGATCTTTTTAAGATTCAATTTTTATTCGAGCTGGCACACTGTTACCAGCAAACACCGTACTGAACAGTAAGGGCAATTTTCGATTATCTCCTACCATCATTCCTGGTACTGTATGCTCATCCGAGAGTCGTCGAGGGCTTGAAGTCCGGACCATTTGGCCCCCAAGTTGGAGGTGATATTTTCGCAGGTGAAAAGCACCTATTGGGCCAAGATTCGAATTTACTTATCTTTAATTTGGATCTCTATTACTTTTCTGACATTGAATTTACTTACCTCGCCGTCGTAGATAACCGTAACGTAGCTAACTAGTATTTATACTTACCTGGCCACTAGGGCCCAAGAATAAACAGACACCCCGGTGTTGGGGGTGACGCTTTATTGTTTGTAGACAAGTCCGCGCTACACAGGACTCTGGGTTCTGCTAGACGTACGACTCGGGCAATGGCTGAACCAATTGCCCACTCAAGCGAGAAAGGGACCGGAAGAAAACTCCACCACCTGAACCGAGGATTCAGGAGTCTTAAAAATCTCCCGCTGTAAGCACATGGGCTTACAGATAGAAACGGTGACGACAACGGCGAGAACTCCGTTCTAGCGAGCTTGAAGACCAGCCCGCGCAAGGCTGTGAAGACCCCAACCCCGGTGTTTGATCTGAACTTGGTTCCAAACTTTCGCCTTTGCAGAAACCTTTCCAAAGGCAACTTTGGCTATAGCCACGTTTATCCGCCCGAGTCCCCTTTTTTATTCCTCCCCTCTCTATCCAATATTATAATAAACCTTTCTTGTCTGTTTGCGATATTTGCTCACCTTTGGCGCCCTGGACTCCGGCGTCTATATACAAATAGGAACTTCAAGGTTATCGTTGGTGACAACATCCTTATCTCCAAAGGAGATATTAAGCACTGCTGACCCACTACTAGATCTTCTTTGTCTATTATTACACCCTGGTATCTACGATTCTTTGGAATCGATAATTATCAAGATTTTAGTATTCCACCGACACCAGTCCGGCCTTACAACCCGGAGGACAAGTATACCGTCCATTCGTCCAAGTAATCACCCCCGCTGTTCCATCCTCACTTATTCTAGCCGTCGGCGAGCTGTGCTACCGCATCGCAGGGTGCTTAAAGAGAAAGAGTAACAGCGATCACCCTGTGGGTCTTGGTTTGTGTGTGTTGGTTTTTTTATTGTCTGACGAGATTCCGCTCCTAGACGAGAAGAACTGCGCACCGTGCATTGCACTACAGTTGAGGCCATGGCGCAGATTGGTAAAGAAAGAGTAAGCGAGTGCTTCGGGAGCATAATATTTCTTCAGTTGAGCAAAACTGAAGGGTCGTACCCCGTAACTTTGGGCGTCTTGAGCGAGCGCTAGTTTCTTATCTCCATAAACAGCCATGAACTTAAGTGATCCTAACCATTCCCCAATGAGACTAACTATGATCCTCTTCCTCCAAAACAGGACTTGGTCTCGGATATTATGAATAAATTTTGCTGCTGGCGGCAGGGCTTGGCTAAGAGCTCTGCTTATTCGAAGCTTTTACATAACTTTCTTTATCTCCTTCCTGGCTGAGTTTGAAAGTTTTGCCCTGCTCTACAGCATGGAACGCTGATCAGGAGTCTGCATGCGAGGGAATTTGCCGAAAAAGAGTGATGAAGGGACAGGCTCTCCAGATCAAAAGTGTAGATCATGGATTTTACAGATAGATAAAGGACGACCTCTGGTTCCGTTCGTGGGTCCTCTTTCATATTGTTAATATTGTTCTGGAATCTGACATCATCGCAAAATGCCGCAAATTGAGAGCCCAAATTTGCTCTTAGATCCCATTCTTTTTCTGTATCCTTCCCAGAATCGTAATAAATCCATGGGAAGTTTAGAATCCTTCTACCGCAAATATTTCCATTTTCGACGGCGAACCTTCGCTGTCATGTCTAGAGGTAAAATATTAAATTCCTTCATCTTTCAATTCTTTTGATCTCACGCTTTTGTCAAAGTCTAGGGCATGTTTACGGGTATGCCTCCGATTTGAACTGAGAAACTTTTGTTTCCAAGGTCAAAGCACGTCTTCAGCTCCTCCACTGTCGGTCATGGAAAGGTAGCTCAGGCATAACTAAGAAGTCCATATCAACTTCAGAGTCCCCAAAGAGCACAGGAACATTGTCAACAGATCCAACACATTTTGATTCGGTTCCAAATACAACAGTTATTCTTCTTGTAGTTGGAACAATTTCGAGACTCATATTCGCAACCAAATTTTCTGAAATCAAATTTGGAACACTGCCCGAATCGAAAAGAGCTTGGGTTCTCGTTTACAAGATTTTGACCAGTACAAGCTTAAGATGCCTTGGTGTTTTCGAGGCCGAGTTAAGGTTTTTTCCTTGCTTTTATTAGATTTAATAGTCTTCATGGACTTTTTGAGCTATTTTCGCATCTTCTGGGTCCCCACCTAATAGCAGACCAAACATGATTCCAGTTGGCGCCGAAGCGAGCTCGGCTACGAAGGTGTATTTTTTACATACCCTAATGCATCCATCGGTTTACTTTTGACTTTCGTCTGCTTTTTATATTCTTCCCCGGAGCACTTTCCGCCTCCAGTACGATTTGATCAAACCTTCTCGTACGGAGGGGTGCAGGTGCTGGAATAATCTCAAGCATATCATGATCCAATCTTGGCTTCTTCAATAACACATTACGCTCCACATTCCTTTTTTTTCATTTTGGATTGGCCGATTTCGTCTCTGATAGGTATTTTACGGCGTTATTCAACTTATCATTCTTCTATTTTTGCGGAATTTTTATCTCAGGCCCAGACTCGCTCCGTGCCTCCAGGATAGTGGCCCGTCTGCTATGTTTAGTCTAGCAGTTACTTTCATTGTGACCGCAGCGACCGCAATTATCAAAACGAGCATTCCTTTATGGGTTCTCCGGGCACCCAATTGCAAACTGTCCAGGGTTGCGACAGTAAGAGCTGACTTCTATACTATTCGAAATACCGGACTGGTTCTTCTTGATATTCAGAGTAAGGCCCTCCACCTGTGAGGTTATCATTTCCAGTCTTTTGTCGAGCCTGGTTTCCAGGCGTTCTTCCAAGTTTCTTACATTGCTTCTCATGGCTTCCAACGCCACTAAGCCGGTACCTGGCCTCTGGTAGTTTTTCTCAGGATGAACGAATGACACCAATTTATGGTATCCCTTCGGTAGTTCATCCAGCGACTGAAATTTCTCTGAGTTCCTAACAAGTACAAAATAGAGAATTTTAGATCATTAAGCGCATGACGGTCTCAGGTGAGAAGGAAATCGGAGAGCTTCTAAGCCTCCATTGCCCTCTTACCCAGCATTCCGTACTTGGCTAGGTCGTTCGACCCAAGCTTCTCGTAGAGATCACATAAGTAAACCAATTAGACTTACAAATCACTGAGATTGAGGCGAGCCTCTATGGCTGAACGGATCATCTCATCTGGTTCAACTTCATTAGCTTATTCTTTCACAAGCCTCTCACATACATCAGCAGAGTTGCCCCCATATCTATCAAGGGACAATGCATCGATTAAATTTGCTATACAATTGCTCTTTTCATCACTAAATAGATATGAAAGGATATTCGCGGCCTTCTCTTCATCTTTTATTTCCTTCATTAAAACATTAGTATACGTATAAAGAAACTCGCCAATGTATTCGTTCTTGCTTTCTTTGAACAATATACGAGCAAAGTTAAGATACATGGTTGCGGAAAAAAAATAAATAATATAAAATCAATTGTAAAAATAATACTCCACAACTCAAATGCTTTGGGTGCAACCCCCTCTACAAGATTTCCAAATGATATGGATATATCTGCCGAGGATGATCTTCACAGAGTCAGTTTCTCAAGACGGAGGCGTTGCAAGCGACAAGAGTCCTATCAAAGCGTGCTTATGGGGACGAGAGGAGGTGAACAAGAAAGGGGGGACGAGATGCTACATGGCAGTATAGAAGGGGCAGTGTCTATAACCTACACCCAGGGACTAGTGCTGAAGAATTTTTATTAGTGCGGAAGTTGACTTTCAACTTCTAGACTACTTGGTTCTGCACTTGAAGTTTTCTCCCAACCTGCTTGACTTCTCCTAGAGGAAAAAGCTTACACAGCTTATATATACTTTTGACTAACCCTAAAGTCTCAAAAAACACACCAAATACCATATAATGAATTAATGGAATCGTGTGGAGGAGAAAGAGTAACATTAGATAACACAAGGATAAATATGTAGATTTCCTCCTCACAACCGTAATCCTTGAGGTCAGACCTAAATAATTTCTCCAAAATACACACCCCGAATGTAGTCCCTATAAATTTGGTCGAGCGGCCCAGAATGATAGATAGCCTACTCGGACATATCAAGATTTTAAAACCCCTCTTCACGACCCTCAACCTCCGCTTCATCCCATGCAGAGGAGTACTAAATAACGATGAATCCCTAACTCCCCCTCAGTCCTCCACAGAAGCTTCCCCTTGGCTGTACACCAGTGGCTCACACGGGTCCACCCAATTTTCCCGCTCTTTCGACCCCTCCAGATCATCCTCAGCCTCCTCATGCTCTTCATTCTCTTCTACCTCCTCTGCCTCCTCGAAGCAATGCCTGGGGACTAATTCCCGAACCGTTCCCGTTCCATTCTTCAGTAATAATCATCGTAATCAGTTGGACAATTGGCCATCAAAGCCAAACCAGTGATGGGAAGGCGGGTTCTGGGTGACTCGTTGATTGTGAGAGACGGGGGTTGACTGTTTATGTTAAGGAGAGAGGGCGTAAGTCGAGGGAGTGGTTAATGGCAGGTTGGTTTCGTTCAACTACGGTACTCTCGGATTTTAAATAGGGTAATGTATTCGAAAATTTTTCACAGCCTTGCCCGAAATAGAATATGCGTGACCGTGCTGCGGTTGTTAATTTATATGAATTCGGGGCACTAAAAGGTAATTTTCTGAAAACACCATTAAACTTAATGGCCAATGACTGTGTCTGCATCTATTTTTATAAAATACTAAGCGTGAGTGACACGCAGCAATGAATTGATTGTGGATGGCCACTGTACAGTGCAAAAAAATGTTAATTTACAATTCGCAAAATTGTCCATGGCGAAGGCCCCACCACGGCCTAGTCCCTCTGGGACTAGCTCGAATCGTGCCAAACAGCCCCCCATGTGGCCCGAAACATACATACGTACATACCTATGGCATGCATGCACACCGCATTACACACCAGATTTTCCACGAGTTCTGTGCATAAACACATGTACATGTTTAAGTTTGGAGAGTTATTCTACTTATTCTAGACTTGGCTTGTGAGATTAGTACGGTACTGAATCAATTGTGAGAACAAAGACCAACTTTATCCAAAGCATGTTACGCTCTGAATCTACAAGCCTCCTCCATGTATGTTTACCATGAGGAACTGACCATAAGCGATACCTCCTAGTTCATTGCATAGCGCAGTACCATGCGTTTGCACGACCGGTCAACTTACTTCCAAGGTACCTTGGATGCAATTTTATTGACGTAGTTCCGTAGTTCCGATGACCGTCCTCGCCATAACTCCGGTTGCCTCCCGCCACCAAGAAAAAACTGTAAACGCCTTTTGAGGTACATTCAGAAGGGTCTGCAGACCGCACCTGAGGCACACTTCGAAGCTGCACGTTCGTTTTGTATGTACCATCATTCTTATCATACAGTCTGTTTAACCTCCACAAAGCCCAGACGTGATCGGCTTTTTTTGCCGTTGATAGTACTATCGCGCTCCAAGATAAAAGGCCCGTAATCTGTGTTTTAGCTTGCACCAATGTAAACGAAGGAAGAATCTGTATGCTTATCTCCATAGCAAAAAGTTCCTAGAAGCCTTAAGATATCGCCCTCTCCCCCACTGTCACATTTCCTCATCATATTCAACATATCTGATTTTGATTGTATGCTCATACTGTCGCACAGAGCTGCAATGGAGGAAAACTTCATCGAAAAGGAAGAGCTGGTACTGGATGGGCACTGTGTTTCAGAAAAGCTTGGGTAGAATTGCAGCTCTGAGAGAGATGGTACCATTCCTCTCATCATGCGAGCAACCGAAGGGAATTGCTGCAAGGTGCATGGAACTTTTGCCTTCGAAGTACCCTGAATGCATCTATCTCAGAAAAAAGCGGCATCCGAAAAGCTTGCGCTTGTTTCCAGATTACCTTGCTTGGGTTGCTTTTCGCAGCGGAGAGGCAAAGCGCGATGAAGATCCATGACAACTTTTCGACCCTCTTCAATGTTGACCAGACCTGTAGTCGGTACCGACTCCAATATCAATATCCTGTCATCATGAGCCTTGAGATCCGTACGCACCATTTCCAGACTTGTAACTAGATGTTTCAATTTTCTTATGTCAACATCAAATGGAACATGACGACATTCATTGCTGCAAGTGGCCCTTCTTCTTTTCGTGCTTTGACACTCCCGTAATCTATCCAATCAGGATCTGTGTTAGACTCCTTTGCCTATACAGGCACGTGAAATTGATCTCTACTGAATCTCCAGGAAAAGTTGGGGTTGTCGTTAACATCGATTTCAACATAACCTTCCTGCCTACGCAATAGCCGACGACGTAGAAAGTCTACCTAATGTACCCCGATCTCAGATCCTTGAACAGCCGGGTAAAGAATAACACCATCCGTAATTACATCAGTTGAAGAGCACTCCTCAATGTAAAGCACATCTGCAAGGCACCACACGTCCGGTTTGCCTCTCAAATCATCCAGTGTCCAAAGGACCTGTACGTGGCCGCCACGGTTGGAAAGAAACGTTCCATCGACAACGGAAGGATGGCACTTTCTCTGTGGGGTTGAGCGTGACCCGCACATTGGAAACGGTGCGGAGTACTAATTCAATGCTATAATTCATTGATATGAGCAATGCCCGATAACAACCTGATGTCACAGTGGTAAACGTTCACATAGGGGACGCATGGAGTCTTTTTGTGGGTAATCGGACCGAATCCCAAAGAGTTGTACCTATGCCTTCCCATTATATCTTCCACAGAAGAACATGCGGTTGAGTGCTGCGGAAGGGTTGGAATCTTTAATTTTGAATTAAAATGATGTAGTAATACATGACTGGAACAAAAAAATCTAAACGAGGTTATCTTCAAGGTATGAAGCCATTCTTCTTCCGTTGAGAAACTTTCATAAAAGAGAGAGCAAAATCAACTTGTTTCCAATTGGAACTCTGGTACCACAGCCTTCAATAATTAATCCCTTCTATTGTCCTATGGAAGCCTGTTAAAGTGCTCACGCATGCCGAGAAACCGGGACTGCAGTGACCTCCCAAATCGAGTTGACGTATCACTATGCCAGCTAATCGCTCTTGACGAGCCCGTAACACGGTTCAAAGAATGGCCGATTACAAGAAAGCGCTTGATAAAACGAAAAAACTGAAAGTTGCGAGACCCGTAAACAAGCAAAGGAACTACAGTATTGAGAGTTCGGACAGTGAGAATGGAGCCAAAAGTAGGGAAGAGGATTCTACTGAATCACCGGTGTTTCGGTTGAGTATTTTGGCAACAGCTGCTGCAGAATCACGGAGGGATATATCATTTGATCCAGGCAAGAAGTGCACTCGCACAGATGGGTCCGAAGGGGTCGCTGGAAGCGACTGCTCGGATAGCACGCGTCCTTTAAAGAAGTGCACTCTCGTTTATGCAGCAGTCGTTGGGTCACCTGCCAGAATAACGATCATTGCTGTTCTCAACCGGTCTTCTAGCCCTGATCTATGATATAACGCACCTACCATGGCCATAGAAGTGACCAAAGTTGAGAGAAGAGAAAGAAATGATGACACAAGGCCGCCATGCCTTGACCACTCACTGGCACCCCTCCAACGGGGAGTGTTTAGAACAGAACGGAGGGAAGTTGGGGGGTCACCAGATGGGTGGCTTCCGGAATCCATCGGTGCAGATGAAGAGGGAAGGACGCGTAGATCGGCCCAGTCGGGTTTCAGATCACCCCTTGACATGGACACGAACGCTGATGCAATGAGAGCTTTTCTCAAATCGTTTTAAGATGATGCAATTAGAGCTTTTGTCAAATCGTTTCAAGATGAAGTACTCAAGAAAATTGGAAAAGAGTTTCACGGTATGCAAACTGAGATACTTAGGCTCAACAGAAAAAAATCGAATCAGATCAGAAATCTGGATGCCAAACTTGATAGTGTGATTGTTGTGACGAGTAATGGAGGGGGGAAATTTTCCCACTCGAAGTTCAAGACGAGAAGAGCATACTTCTTGGACAAGTGTATCCCTTTCGGTGTAGTTGTTTTCAGCACAGAGTTACTGCCGTATCCAAATTGTTTCAATATCCACAGTTTGATAGAGAAAAAATGTTCCAACAGAAGTAATTTTTGGCTGACAAGAGCAGTGGGTGAAGTGGTTCGAGTGATTATCTTCAGCTTACCAACGGACGAGACGAAGGAGATGTACCATGAGGGATTAGGATTGGCGCATTGCGATTTTTTGTATGCAGTGATCAGTGGTGCCTTATTCAACAAGCAACATAAATAATTCGACACTTTTATCGAGGAAAAAGGAGGGGAGTCACGACGAGAAACTGTGGGGGGTCATTCTGCGGCAATGGTATTTTTGAAACTGATAATATCCCAAATATGCAACCCAAGGACAGAATCAAACGTCCTTCTTGGTCGGCGAAGAGATATTTTGGTACCGAACATATTCTTTGTGCCTGGAGCATAGTTGAGACGAAACGAGAGGGACCAAGAACAGATAAGCCTCGGGTGAGCCGTCGCAGCACGATATTGCCGTTCATGGAGCTCGATCATTGTATAGGCTGGGAGCTGCTCATCTCCACCAATCTAGAGAGAAAGTGAAAACAGCGTTTTTCTTCGATATAGGGTTCCTATTCTTCGAATGGTGCCAGTTCAACTTGACCTTGATCAGAGAACTGTCAAGATATATTTCAAGGAAGAGTACCACTCCGACCGGCAGAATGAGAAAGTGATGAGACTTTCATATCACAAAACTGACGACGCTATTGAAGGTAGTGCGGTCAATGACAATAAGGAAGCTGATGTAAAGAACAAGGCCATATTGGAGGATTCGTTCAGCGTTTATGAAGATTTCGTGACAGTCGCGGAGCATGACGTCACTGTGGTACCAAGTGACGCCAAATTACGGGGGAAGAGTACCGCTCTGGAAATGTGCGTAGGTCGCGAATATATATAAGTGTTCTGGAGGTTGCGGCCAACTACATAAAGGAGTTTGCACAAGCACCGTCAATTGAAATTATACTTCGTCTGCACAAGGGTTCCTTCCGCTCAATTTTTGGGTTAGCTGCACTGTTACTTGTCTTAACGCGAGAGTTCATACGGTACTCAAACTTCGGAGAACGGTGTCATTCCAGATCCTGATGAAGTCACATGTGGTATGTGTAAACGAGCTACATTCATGCCTACGAAATGCACTACTATCAACCAACTCTACGAAGTGCTTTCGGGTATATGAAAAGTAATATGACGTTATAAATCAACCAGAGAATCACAGGAACGCAGGAGTACGAACTGATGAAAATAATCGGGGTGAGAGGAACGCTATAGTTCCCACAATTCAGAACAAGGCAGTACTGCTATGATAGCAAGTGCTTTGGACTTCCTTCACCTTCGTTAATTGTGAATTTCATTCATATTCCATCTGAAGTCGGGGCTTTACACCCACTACAGGCGGAACAGTGGTCCTTTATAACGGTCACTACAGATGCATCTACAGTTATTTGGAACTATAGCAGTGTCTAGAACAAGTCATACACTCATGACATAACTCAGAAACGCAAGAATTTACGCAAAGCAATGATCAAAACTAGAAAGCGGATTCTAAATATTCAGTTCCACTGACAAAACCAATTAGAGTGTCACTGTTCGTAAGGGTTCTTGTAGTTTGCACGATACGGATCAGTGTAGTTTGGATGGTACGGGTCCGTTGTGTTGATGTTGATACTAGTATTTCCACTGTGAGATCCTTGTCTTTCGTGTGTCAAATCGATAGTTGTGGTGTAGTTTCCATGTTCATCACTTCCACGCGCATGTGGCTCACCCTGATTCTATCCCCCCCCTGAAGAATGACCCCCATGCTCGTATGCATGGCTACCACGGCCATACCCGTACGAATCCCTGGCTCCAGAGGAGGAAGGGACGGTTCCATATCGATTACTGCCATTGCAATAAGAGCTATCTTGATTGTACGGTACCCGCGAGCTGCTGCCACCACCATGAGATCTGCCATGGTCGTTACCTGTACGTTTCCCATAGTCCTCTTTCGATCTAATGCGTTTTGGGTCACTGTAGCCGCCATAACCACTAATATTAATCTTCCGTACCGAGTAATACCTATCGTCTTCAAAACGTCGTTTGCACCCTCCATATCTGCTATACTCAGTGTTTGTATTGAATGCATCCCACACAAAGTAACCCATGTGATTTGCCTGTGTACGAGAGGTTCGATAGGAATCGGCAGTATGGACGTAGTTTGTTAAATAGCCACGGACCATGTGGTACAAGTTAGTGGTGAGATCATGTACTGTAATATCCCCCTCCATATTGAGCCAGTTTTGAGAAGCGGCCTAGGAGTGTAGAGCAGGATAGGTGTTCCATTCATCTTGGGTGAAACAACTATCAAGGATGAGTCCGGCACCCTTCTTTCTGCGGGAACCCTCCAACCCCTTATCCTTCAAACGCCATAGCTTTCTGTGGGTGCCAGTTTCCCAAACCTGGCCTCTGAGGGCGTCAAAATCAACGCCCAAAAACGGCATGCTCTGGTACCGAAGGAGGTAATAAATCCTCCCCATCCTCTTCCAATAGGGCTTTCTCGTTTGTCACGTAAAACGTAGGTCTACCCCAGTTGTCGTCAAACACAATTCTAGACCTCACGCTTTGTTCTCGAATCATAATGTCCTTCATGTAACGAATGATATCTAGGACAATATGCTTGAAATCTAAATTTAGATGCCCGCATGTACTGTCCAACAGCGCGATCGTACCTTCCTCCACAACTATAGCGCGAACTCCCAGCACACACTCGTTATACCATGTCACCAGGAAGAGGATCATATATTCGCGACGTACCACTATTTTGAGCGCATTCACATCCGACTTCTCCCTCTCACTCAATTCCTCATACGGTATTTCAGCGCAGGCAATGAAATCATGAAAAAAGCGCACAGGAGGCGGCATAGGAACCGGCAGTGCTGGCGGTTGCCTCACGTCTTTGTCAACGTATGCCGGCCAATCCTCCGAAAAATCGGTTGTCGAGCATCCAGTCACCTCAGTATGGAACTCTGTGGATATAATCCAAATTATTTGCTCTATCCAGCAGTTTTTTCATATTAATGATGCCTTCTGTATAAAAAACGATTCCATGGGCGCGATTGAATAGCATCATGGAATATTGGTAGCTGCTGTGCAGTGGACGGTTGTTCAGTTGTCCCTCTACAGTAGTCAGCTGTGAAGTTTTCGTTGATACAGAAGTGGACTGTGCAATACTCGGCGTTACAGTACCACACGGTGCGGTAGTCGAAGGAGGAGCACTACTTTGTTCAGTATTTAACGTTTTGGTGCTCTGCATCATTGTGCTATTTCGTTCAGTACCTTCCCCTCCCGCGGCTTTTTTGGTTGTTCTGCATGGTGGAGATATTTGTGCGGCAGTGCATAGACCTTGCTCATCCATTGGAGCTGCGCTAATGACGAGATCGCCAGTCTTGGAGACGGGTGGGTGAGAGGGAGGGATGAGATGATCAGAGATTTGGAGGTAAGGGGCTAATGGAATGACTGGTGGTGTTTGAACGGGAGGGAGGATTCGAGTGGTTGCACGAATGGGATCGTTTTGGAAGTGCTTGAACATAATTCATCGTGATTGTGTTGTTGAATTTAATTAAATGAGAAGTAATCACGGTCTTTCATCTTCGACAATAATAGGACTTTTCGAAGTACTTCTACAATTCAATGCTTCTCTGCAACTCTGTTCTTCCTGCAGCAAAAAGAAATGCCATTGTTCGCAGTTACCGTGAAATGCGCAAAGACAGCAGTTAGTATGATCCAAATCCCTGAAGGATTAAGAACACTCAACCAACAGCAGCTCCCGCAAATATCGGACTTTGCCCGAAGAATTGGTTTATATCACTCATGCGTTTTTAGTAGGGAGGATACAAGTACTTGCTTCGTGACCTCAAGTTACGAAATTAAGCACACATCATCAATACTTAGCGGGGGATCTATGTTCATCCAAAGACGACCAAATGATTACCCTCTCTGTATTGGCTAAGGTGCCAGAATTATTCCTTTAAAGCGGCCGGGGACTACTCCATTTAAGGAAAATTTATCGTGCTCGGTACTATTCATATAACGAGTGTGCAGGCAACCTCTTCGACTGTGATTGATCCCAAAATTTTAGACAGCTGTCCCAGCTTCATTATTTGGGATCAATACATCCTTTTCCAGTATTGTACAGTACGTTCTCAGTAAACACACACGAAACGTACGTACTACCCTTAATTTTTAATATTTATTCCGCGTGTGGTGAAAACATTCCAAGCTCTGTCTTCGATCATATCTCCCAAAACATTATTGGCTCAGGTTGAATTATCTCGAAACTCATTATCATATGTATTTGTTCTGGGCCATCTATTTGGTACACGGTAAGTTGCATGGCACTCTGCAAGTCGACCTGCTCAAAATATAGAGAAATATTACTGTATGGGAGTCATGGGCGGGTACTTCAAAAGCTGTTGTAAAGAATCACGCCGGAGAGTGGGTTTTCCGCCCTCGAGTTGAGCCAACCAACGTCTTCTTGCGGCACGCAATCCTGCTTTCTCTCGAAACCTTGGGATTCCGGATGAAGCCTAGCTGCTAGGTGAACAGCTTCTTCAAGGTTTGCAGTACCGCGACCTACAAGGTCAAATGATGGCGATTTTGCTTCACCTTCCTCTCCATGCGCATCCAAAGAGCTGAAAAACTGCGCACGGGCGCGTTTCTACGGCCAGCGTTTTGGTAGAATTTGATCCCTTGTAACTTTGCAGTACTGCAAACACGGATGGGTATGTTTCATAGTTTACTTAAGCTATTGCTTCAGGCCAGAAGTATATCTTGAGAGCCGCCTTCAGTGTACCGCAATTAAATTCCTTTCGATTTTGCTTTCCCAAGTGGCCAAGCAGTGCATACTTGCTTACACTCCCCTTTCATCTGCCTTGAACAGTGCATGTATATCAACGGGGGTTAACCACAAGAACAAATGATTAGTTTCTGCACAATTTTCGTTACTCTGGAGTACTGCATTCATGGAGTCACGGGAAGCCTACTGCAGCATGTGTCCACCCTGAAGTATCAAGTTCCCTGGATGTTCTTTTGCAGTACCGCTTGTTTTAGAGTTGTCTGAATCCGATTGTAGGTTGTGGCTAGTCTGAGGCTGGTTTTCGAGCTCACCGGATGTTAGTATCCAGTACTTCATTTCATGGAGTTGTCGGAACCAGATTACAGCTTATGACCAGCTTGGAGTTTCAAATTCACGGAAGTTCCCTTCCATCTCCTCATTGTGTACTCAAGCTCTTGTCTTTTTACAGTTTTTCATTCAACCATCTATTGCAATACTGCAGAGAATCAGAGTGCGAGACGAGGTATATTCCGGTGTCGCAACATAACTATAGGTCAGTACCGGTTTTTAACCACTGCTTGTTTCAATTTTAACTTCCGTAATAACTCTCTCTATACTTTTGATGCCGCCAAATTTTCGCTGACCATCCGTTTCATATTTTGTGCTGTTTTTCTTGTGTGCAAACAGCTGGTTGGAGGTGCTTTGATTCAAAAACCAGAAACCTTTCAATATGCATTAGGGTTTCAAAAGAACCACTGTTATGCTTGACGTAGTCGTTGTTGTTGATATTATTATGTTGCGGTTTCGAGTAGTGCTAGAACTCATAGTTCAATAGTAAATCCCTTTGCTTGTAATGGATCTACTACTTTAGTGCATTATCAGTCAGCAATGAAAAGATTGCATGTGGTGGAGCACTTTGCCGACGTTCTTAACTAGGTTATAATTCTACAGACTTTGAGAATAACGCTGTCAGACTTTACAGTCTTCTCAACGCACCTAACCAAAAAGGTGGCGATGGGAGTTTATAGATTATCAACAAACAAAAGATTATAACGTCTGTTGCTGTCGATATGCAAGTACTGTACAGTATTAGGTTTACAAACTGCGGTCATTCAATTTGCTGACGGTACGGAAAAAATGCCTGGGCGAGCAGCCACATCTGCATTGTAATCTATTCCAGTCGCGAATGCCTTGCAGTATTGCACGCAGTCACTTGTCAGCATTGAAAATAAAATCAAAAAGATTTGTTATAATTTTTAAATCCATTACAAAACTCGGGCCAATTAACATTTTTTCCCTAAAACTTACCTTGTATTGGGGAAAGAAAAATATCTCTCAACAACTCCTGTCTTCTTCATCGAGGCTTTTTTCAAAAAACAACACTTCCATCTTATTTTCTTTCAATGACGAAACCCCTAAAACGAATTTTCCCCTATGAATCCAAATTCACTATAAAACTCCATTTTCCATTATATATTTGATTAATTTTGGTCCTCCTTTTTCAGGAAGAAACCTTTCGACTTTTGATACGTTTGGTCCATCAAATTCAGTTCCGATATTTTATAAAGCAGATATTTAATTGTTGCTCTGAATGCAGGCAGATTCAGTTTCCGCTTATTTTATCAGCCACTAGTCCTGAAGACCTGTGGTTATGACGATATTTTAGCCCATTCATTGCCGAGCAAACTTTATGCTCCGTTCGATAGCTGTATCCCGGAACACCCCGATCCCACCACTCTTGGCGAACTTGACCCTATTGCCCTCGCTGCATCCCCTCAAACCATTCAATCCATACTAACGATAGGACTTTTCCGGAAAAACCCCATGTACACGGCTATTAAGTCATGGACTACTTGCAATGAGCTCACAGGATCAACGTAAATGATCAAAATTCTCGCAAAAGACCTCGCAAGAGCTGCTCGTCATCTTGTCGAACAGCCACGCCATGGTCTACAGTAAACAAGACCGGACATACCAGCAATGGGAAGCAGCAGAGAGACCAAACTTTTTTATGTCACCTTCGTGAAACGCGTCCCTTCCTCCAACAAGAGAGTGAGGGCCTTCAACCGGATGCTATCTCTGAATGCGGTGAGAAATGCAAAGCAGATAACATATCAATTTTTTATCGAAATCTCCACCAGAAATTGGCTGGTGCCTGCGCCAGTCTCCACTTTTGGAGGTTGGCACTCGGATGCATGCGCAGTGCTAAATAATGTGACAAAGAACCTGACAGTGAGAGCAATGGAGGTATACGGAAAGGTTCGGGGGTTTTCATGCAAAGACACGCTGCAGCAGCCGTCATGTCCCATACGGCCTGCTTGATGGCTATCCTGAAGGTTCCCTCTTATGTATCGTAGTTTCTGCCCCTGTAATGTGTCAGCGCACCTTTTTGAGTCGATTGTGGTTGCCCGTAAAACTATAGGATAAATCTAATATATCTTCCAAGAGTAAGAACACCCGAACCTTCTGACGAGGGTACGATAAGACGCACGGGATCGCCTCGACTCGCATGCCGCGGAGTGAGACTCCAACCCTACCCCATTCCAACTTAGTGAAGACGACGTCCGACTGCGCGTCCGGGCCCTAGCCTTCCGCCATAGTCATACTGCTGCCTTCATCTATGCACATCCCGCCTCCTCCTGGCGGATCCAAGACACGTAAAGTTCCGTAATGCTCCGAAGGCTCCTCGGCATCCCTGTGTACTAAAACTCCCCTCTTATCCTCTGACTTCACTGTCATGAGCCCGTGGAGACCAATAGCGACCATGCAGCAGACCCTGCCCCACCGGATTCGGCCGTTTGCACCGGTACATAGTGCACAATGAAATAGGCACAAACACATCATTCGTGCCGCTGACCGCAACTGCAAGCTTGAAGCACCGCTACTTATCCTGTAGACGGACCTACTTCCCGCGGATATTATTACTCCTTCCCATGGCTATCGCTATGCCGCCGAAACCACGTCCATTCGTTTGCGACACCACCATTGTATCGCCTTTTGAGTCGGCCACCCGCACGACAGCTGCTCAGATAGCAGGTATGTTGAAGCGGAGTTGGCGCACCGGGACAAAAATAGCGAACTCGACCGCAAGCTGGCGGGTTGCGCCCTTAACATCCCGAATAGCCCACGTAACGACCTTCCTTTCCAATTCTAAACCATCGATTTAGATTATCTCGGTGCCTCCTCAGCTGAGAATGCCAGTTTTCTCGAATCGGAACGGAAAATCGTTACGACTTCAAAGGCACGAAAGTGTGCGGATAGTATTGAGAGATCTACTGTGCAGGCAGGCAAAGGGTAGAAATCTGTCGCGCCTGCATCAATTGGGGTTAAACTCAACGCGGGTAACGAAGTAGAGAAGTTACTGCTTAAGAGGGGAACCACGACGGCAAGCAGTGAAGGAATTGAAGCTTCGAAAAAACCTATGTCCCTCGTCACTTAATTTAAAAAACTTAACTAAATGAAATGCGTAAGTCCAAAATATATAATTCCAAATAAGTGAATAACAAAATTTACTGAAGAGGACTGAGAATAATAGTAAGACGAAAACCAATATTTATTGATAGCTGATCGAGCTACCCACGTCATATCCCATTCCTCTACTGAGAAAAAGAAAATAATTAATAAGTTCCACAAACATGTATGTGGTCACTCAAATTATGATGACATAAAATTAAGTTTTACAGTTATGGGCCCAGATCGCATTGATCTTCCTTCAAGGCCGAAATTTTCTTGATCTTGGGACAGCTCCATGGACGGTTGATAAAGATTATCAAGAAAATTATTTCGACGCTATTCAAAAATGGAAATCGGTCCAAGATTTATTGTCAGTATCAAATTCTAGTAAGGCTCCTAAGGCGGTCCAAGATCTAGTTATTCATTCCCAACTGTAATTAAGAGCTCTTTACATTTGTAAAAAATTTCAGACACAGAAATTCAGTCTGGAAATGGTGCATTAGAGATTGCTAACGATATTCATAAGTTGGATCCTCTATCATCAAAATCAGATACATTCCAAAAATTCCTAGAACTCTTACACACTACTCGATGCGATAATGAGTTTTTCAAAATTTTCGAATCACGGTTTGATGCGTAAATTTCCATACTCAATTCTTCTACTGCTTCTTCGAGATTATCTGAAGCACAGATATCATATCATGATGATGATGATAGAATCATCATGGTATCATGGTATTGAAGCACTGGTATCATTTTTGCTGTTGTAATGTTCGAAAATTGATTCCAATTAGCGCGTATCTATCCTCGCTGCAGCTTCTCCAAAGCATGATGAAGAAACAGATATGGACAAAAGAAAAATTCTCCAATTAATTAAATATTCCGGAACATCATCAATTATTCGGGCATGTGATGAGCCTCAAAACTACAGTCAAATCCATAAGAATCCACAAAAATACATATCATCAAATCAATCAAATATTTCATATAAAGAAAAGAGACCATACTGGAAAAAGACCAAGCATAAACTACGCCCATGCACTTAAGGTAAAATCTACTTGCGACCGATATGGAGAAATTGGACATTGGGTCTACGATAAAGATAAGTGAAAGGGTCGGAAAATTTATTTTAAAGGACCGTCATCCAAAATTGAAAACATGTAATTTTTTAAACATGAAAAAGAACATGGTTCCGTTACATTTTACATGGCTGAATCTGTACTTGATTACCTATCGAAAGAATTCTATCCAGGTTCATTGCTTGAAAGTGGAGCACCGTACAGTGGGATGGATGGAACACTTTCTGAATGTATTATCCCCGATTGGGATGGGGGGATCTGGACGATCTAACTGATTCTGTACACCCTTCTGGCAATATAGAAATGGCGCCCATTCAAGTTAGATAAAAAACTCGGTTCGCTATACTTATCAGCTGTTTCTGCCAATGGATATGAAGTTAAATCATGTATCTAATAAATATTGGATCATCACAATGGGTTACTGGAAGAAACGCTGCAAGAATATCAAATATTACCCATATGAAAAAAATCGTATCATATTTATGTCAACCGAAAACTTAATCGACTCCATTGGTGGATCATGCTCACCATTATTATGTACATGGGAAAAAATTTATAAGATGCTCCTAACGATTTGGAAATTCATTTGTATCTGCAATTTTTTCACATAACATCAATACACTAAAAACTAAATCTTGGTTGAGAAAAGAAAACCATTAGTAAAGTTCACAAATATGTATGAGGTTCACTCAAATTATGATGAAATAAAATTCATTTTAATACTTAAGGTGCCATAGATATCAACCCCGACGGGGAAAAGGACGATATCGTGTTTGTGGCAGTAATCGCCGAAATGGCGATGTTTCTCGCGCTCTGCGAATGTTGCGGCAGTGCCTGTGGTAGCTTGGCGAGATGTGGCGGCGGGCAGAAGGATGGGCAATGGTAACGCCGATGGCAATATAACTTGTGTGGAGACCATAGGCAGCCGAAATGTAGATGTCCGTTCGTAACGGACGGGACTCCCAATGGATAAAACAATTGGGATCCTAGACGGGGAAAGTATGTTCGAAAAGTGCAGCGATGCCAACTTCCTTACAGAAGTTGGCGAGAACATTGTGAAGGGCGTGATGCCGGCGAGTCCTGCCGTCTTCGTACTTGCAGGTCATCGCATGTTGGCAGCTTCGATCCAAGACGGTCGCGACGTCGATAGAGCGCCGGGAACTGACTGTACAACGACTAGATCATGGGAATAGCGCGATACCTAGACGGATAACCAGGGCAACCTTTCACGCAGGGGCGGCCTTGGACGTACCACGGTGGGGGTGAGGAAGAGAAGAGAAAGAGAAAATGAAAATAAGCGCACGGGAAGGAGCCCGGCTCGATCGGGTGCTGCTGCGGACAAGAACAACCTTTCATACTTCGCTAGCATTGGTTCATTTGTGATCGCAGACTGGAGCCTTTCAACGGGGACCGTCGATGAAAAACGCTCGAGAAGTGCCGTGGTTATGAACGATGAAGGTAGCTACGGATGGCGGGGTGCCGTTTTCTCAACGAGTGTTTTCCGGTCATCGCTTGCCGCCATCATACCTCCACGGAGGTTATTCGTTGTCGAACGTATCAGCGCCTCAGCGCCGTCATCTGGTAGCAATTGGCCATGGCGATAATTGGTCGCATATCATTGGACGCGCCTGAGAGAGAGCGAGAGAATTTTACTGACGCACAATATATCAGGAGTACAGAATTAGGGATCAGGGCGGTGTAGCTTCCTGCGATTGATAGCAATCGCAGTACGTTGTTTGACCAAGGAACTGAGAACGAGTAAAAGGCGTTGACGTTCGGCGACAGGACTCGTCCCTTTCCGGGAGGCGATGTACTCGGAAATGCGATGCAACCCAGCCTCGGTTCCAGGACCAACAGAGCCGTAGATATCGAGATCCATCGGGTAGAAATCCATATCAAGATCATCGCAAAGGGCGCGATACCTGTTTTCCTTGGCGGCTTCAGCTTGAGAAAGGATAGCGGTGGCATCGAAGACCGCGGAACGATTTAAGGGCCCGGAACGGGGCTGATCACAGTCACATGATATCCCTGTGGGCGGGAAGCGAACTGAAGGTCTTCAATAAAGAGATCGACGCGACGATGAAGGGAAGAAGAGAGGGTGGCATCCTTGGGAAATTCCCATTCTCGGACGGAGCGGAGAGCGATGGCGAGAGTGGTGAGCTGAGAAAAAATACGATCGCGGAGAAGATTGTGACAGCGAACGGAGCCATCAGCACAGGAGCAGACACTAGCATGATGGCCGAGGATGTCAAGGACCGGCGCCACGCGATGGTGAGAGCCCAGACAAAAGGAGCAGCGTTCGACACCAGAGAAAAGAGGGCAGCCAGGGCGGAGTGAAAAGATAGTGCGCCAGACCTCGAGCGCCTGACAATGATCACCCAGTTAGCTCCTAACTGTAGGCCTAGTGTGAAAATTGACCAAATACTTTAATATCTATCCTGGTGTCCTACGGTGATGCTGAATTGTTGAGCAATATTTTTATTGAGGCCCGCAATTTATATTTATTGTGAATCATCAAGGAATAATTTTATCTATTTTACACTGGCCCTATTTTATGCTGAGCTCAGTGTGTAATAATTTTTATGTCCCACAGTTGGGTTTTTATATTATGCAGGCTATATTTATTGCATTTATGCTGCCAACAAATTATTATCTGGATGAGTGCTTACCTGGAAAATACTGCAATAATTATTGCTGAGCCTGAATCATGTCTACCAAAATTATCGTACCCTGGTGTAGAGTATAAGTAGTACTAAGTTGTTAGAAATATTTTTTACATCCTCGGGCCATCGAAATATTCCCCTCGATCAGCTACCATTAAATTTGGTTCTATTCATTATTCATTCTAAGTCCAATTGTGACATTTATTTATTTATTCAAAGTTGGAACTATTTATTTTTTGGATCTACCTACCCCAATTATTTTGCACCTAGACCCGTCAGCGCATACTTCCCAAAAAATTTAGAGACTCGAAAAAATGAAATCCCGTAACCCTTACCCGCCTCCCCTGGCTTGCGCGATGCCCGCTCAAGCCCCTTAACCATACCCGACCTGGAAAGAGCTCTCGGCTTTGCTGAGCTAATTCGAGCAAAGGGTCCCGGGTATCGCTTCATTGCCCTTCCACTCTCCACAATGGGGGGCTTGCACTCGGCTGCTCGGGGAAATGTTTAGGTTGATTTATTGCGAGTGGAACATATGGTGAAATTCCAATAAGCGTATGCAGTATGGCGGCATCGGGGAAAATACTACAGTGCTCGGGACATCACTAACCGGGTTGCGGCTGGCATTGCTGCGCGTGCAGCTGTTCCGATTGCTGAGGCGGGGCAAACACTATTCTCTTATCGCGCGTCGAGACTCATTTAGAAAGGAAGAACGTTTGGGTGTTTTACTGTTGGAAGATATTTCCGAACTATCCCATGGTTTTCCAGACAACCGCAATCGACTCAAAAAGGGTATACCTACAGCGTAGAATAACGCCAATTGTCTGGTGAAAGGGGTTTGGGGCTACCCTTAATGCCACAGCAAGTTGATTCCAGCGAACTTCCGTTCTCCTGGTATATCAGTCGCTACCCGAGCTAGGCGTCGTCTGCGTAATCTCTGGCTCAACCCTACCTACTGTATCATCGATCCTCCACAATAAAGAAACTATGTGACCCCCCTAACATTTCCAGATTTTACCTCCAACTCCCCCCAACTCCCGTGGTTCTTAGCCGTCTACTTTTGAATATAGACCTCGTTCAACCGATGTAATACGATAATTGGGAGTTGAGTATAGATAATGGAGTACATCCTTCGGGAAACAACTGGCCTCAACTTTCAATCAGTAAAACAATGCAAGCCTCCCTTATTGATGTCGTGACAGATGATATCAAGTCAAAAAATATTTATTCCCAGCGTCAACGTTACCATTCGGTCCAAATTTGCAGTAACCTCCAATGCGGCTTGTTTGGTTGCTGGTCTCCCTCCACTTTCTGGTAGAGGGGATGGTTTGGGTGCTTTACTCTTGAAAGATATATCCGATCTAGTAGAGTGGAGTGCTTTCTGCGCCTGCCTGAACATCTCACGTGCATGTACACTACCACACTAGTTGACTGCGTTTCATCCAGTATAGCTGTTATAGTGAATCAGCTTCCCGTGTTGCCAAATTCGGTTTAAGTGCGTTGAAAACGACCGCGTAGAGCTTGCTCTATTTTCGGAACTGGAGCGAAACCCTAACCTTTTCAGTAGATGAGATACTGTACTACTGTGCTGCCGCGACACTCGCAGAGCGCGAGAAACATCGTTATTACGGAACTTACCGCGACCAAAACGATGTCCTCCTCTCCCCCGTCGGGATTAATATCTATGGCGCCTTGGGCGACGATGGCAAGGGTTTTTTCCGCCGCCTTGCTTCCTTCGCTGCTTCCCCTCGTGGTTCCTCCCCTCAACAGGAGCTCCGTGACTTCGTTATCCGTTTTGCGTTTAGTCTCCAAGTAATGCAGGCGCGACAGGTTTCTACCCGCCGCCCGCATCCGTAGGTAATTTATGAATACCCTCCGCACGAGCACTACTGTACTGTACAGTATTGTACAGTACTATACTGTAAACATTATTAGGGAAAATATAGTACAGATCTGTATTGGGGAATTGGCAGAAATTGAGGTCTCCATTAAATCATGTGAATGTGAATCCTCCGTGAATACCTGTTTCTACAGTAGTGTAAATAGTGCTCCCACTGTTCGTGGATATAGTTCCGAGTCGTAGGCGTCATATGGAGAGGACTACAGTACTAGACAGAGTTTTGCTGTTCATCTTTCTGCAATGCAGATGCACCGATCTACACGTATAGTTATAGCAGAATCTTTTGTTACGTAAATGAACTAGGGCTTTGCAGGCGAAACTTTGGTGTGGTGTGATGAACATTTTATTTACTCCCGACAAAGAGCCATTTAGGGCTATGTTGTCGGGGAAAACTAAGATGGTAACCATGGAGTTTTTGAGGGTAATTCATAAGATTTTGCGCAGGCCCAAAAAACCTAGTAGGAAAAAAAACAGGCCTTGAACTCGATGCCGATCCTCCTCGTCTGGGAGGAAAAATTGGGGTGTTTTAATGATTGAAAAATAGGTTAGCCTATATTCCAAGGCGCATCAAATAATTGATACAAGTGATCGGCATGGGGGAACCAACAAAACGGAATTAATCCGGTGCAAAGTCGCTACAAAGCTGAAATCTAGCGCTTTTCTTCGCGGAATTCTTAGAGTGTGAGGTAGTCCTTGTCCGAGAGTCAGTGCTTGAGCTTGTGTTTGATCTTGTCCGTTCTCGTTTTGCTTGAGTTAGTGCTTCTGGTGGGATTTCCCGTTTCGTACCTTCTATAACATGTTCCAAATGGGAAAATTTACCCTTTTGATCACAGCTTATTCGTGTTTCCTGCAGGTTGTAGTGCTGTATGCATATCTTTGCATATGGGACTGTGAGCAGAGGAATTATTAGCTATTTTCTACCTTTTCGTGTAACATTAGAGAAACAAGAGCCACCCGTGGAGCAGACTGTCTTGACCTCACAAGAGTCAATTTACTCGCACCGCAGAGGCATCAATATTCAATGCAGCCTGCCTGAGGCAGGTTTTCGGCCTGCTTTCTAGGGAGATGTGGGCGCGCGCTTAACTCTTAGTGTTTAAGCTTACATCCACTCTGCTTCATCCCTAATGGTGAGGGGGGAGAATCTTTTAGTGTGTTCACATGCATGCACCATACAGGAAGTGGCCCAATGGAACATCCGGCCTCACTTCAGGAAATGACCCTGCTTTCCAAAAATTAAACTACCCAAACTTTTTCCCCATCGCACCATGAAACTCGAGAGTGAAGTTTCCTTCATCTTCTGACTGTAATATGGGGCCTGTTCCTTTTTTCGGCCTGAGCCAGCCTCACAGGAATAATGTGCGTATTGCACTACCTCATTTCCAGTCGCCAAATCCGCGATTGCTTCATGCAGCTCAGGAAACAGCTGATCATGTCTTTCAAATATTAAAACACCCGAACCTTTTCCTTGTATAATAATATTATACTACTACACCTTCGATTTGGTCAAAGCAGAGGGCTGGCAAGAAAGTCGCCAGTGGTTTAAAGTAGAAGAACTATCAAGGATTCATTTTCTGTCGCGCTACCAGAAAGGCAGATTCGCCTCGCCTCGCCCCGATCCCAATATATTCTCGGTCGGTGGCACCTATATGCTTTTGCTTGTGTCAAAGAGGAGGCGATTTTTATCGTGGGGGAATACTTGGGTGTTGAACACTTGGAGGATGCATTCAACTATCGTGTGAAGGGCCATCGAGGCAATACTGGAAGATAAAGGCAATTCATTCACAAACTCAAGCGACTGGGATGGTCTCACGATGCTGGCAATCTGTTAATATGTTTTTCATCTACTTTTTAGTGTATCACGGGCGGGTGTAGTAACAGGGGGGCAGGGGGGTTCGTTTAGTGTAACAGATAAGCGAGCTGATATCCAGTCAACTTGTATGATGGTAGTGAGCATGTACATGAAAGGTTGCGGCAGTGCTAAAGGCATGAAGTTCAAGAAACTAGCTGCTACTGTTAAAATCTGGACGAATATCAAGTTCTGGCCCTCTTATCCTTCACAGTAAAATACCATGCATAAACTTTCCGTGTAATACATTATTCTACCACGTTCGAGTCTTCACCATTCCTGACGTGACTTCAGGTTCGCTTGAATTGTAAGACGGTAGACTACACATCTATCCAAACAGCCTTGGATGTTGCTCTGACGAATGAAATGTAATGATTGACAAGTACTAACTCTTGATCCCTGTAGTCCTTCCTTTACCTTTACAGTAGAATGCCGGGGAACGACGGAAGCTGAGGGACTTTGGGACCAAAATCGCCGCCATTCCTGGCAAAGCTCTACCTGGACGCTCGAAAGTCGGATGGCATTTTGTGCCGCTAGCCTTTGACTCCCTTGGATGTCCGTCTGCGACCACATCTAAGGTGGTCGACGAGTGCACGGCTGTCATCGCGGCCCGTATCGGAAGCTCAAGGCGAGGGTGTCATTTGGGATTCATAAAAAGCTGAGCTATGCCATTTGGTCCACGTGTGCAGCTTCGGTGATTGGTCGTAGTCCGCAACATGCAGATGTTTGCCTCTCCCTCTCAAGCAAGTTAATTTTAGCGGCCCTGCACGTTGCACTTCCCAAGTCTGTTGATAAAGAACGAATTTATCTTTACAGCAGAACGAAATTTCTCCTCCCTCCTCCCACTTATCAGTCTGCAATTCTCCGCTAGTTACAGGTCAGAATTTTTGGCTAAAAAGGAAATTTCACTCTGGTCGAACTTTCCGGACGTGACCGTCCAGTATTTTACATGCAGTAAACCCTCTATTTTGAATAACATAAGAAGAATTAAGGAGGAAGTGAGAAGCAATTGCGTAAAAGAACTGCATTTTCTCTGTTTTAACCCAAAGGCATGGAGCAGCAGCAGTGATGTCCAATGCATCATGCCTGCTGACGGGCTTTGAGCCACCCATTTAGACACACGAGTGACATTACCCATTATCCTGAACACGTCTAGCATACACCGGGGGATAGCCGAACCGCACGTTTCAAAAATTAAAGAACCAAATGGATTTCTTTTCTCTGTTTGACGCCATTCACGAGATCACAAGAATAAAATGTCCCTTTAGCTAACAGGGGGGAAATTTGGAGTGTTTTTAATCCATGAAAAATGTGGTCAGCTGTTCCCTGAGGGATGTCGTGATGTTGGTAAAAGCTTACAATGTAAGAGACAATCTTTTACTCTTTTTACTTATCTTGAGTGTACACCGACTGACCGACTATTCAGTTACGAAAGGGTTGGCCAATATACGGTATCTACGCTCCGGTACAAATTTACTGGGTACCAACCCACATATCTACCACAGTAAATTAACCCCCCATTTTCACAAGGGTTGGCGGGAATCCGCCAAAACGCTAGAAAACTGGCTGAAGGCCAGCAAGCTAACAGCTCGCGTTTATGCAATGCAAAATATTGCAACTAAACTTCTTTATTATTAGGCTCATTCTAAACAATACATTTCGGCGTATACATTGTAAGTGTACACAACAATTCCTCTCAATGATTGGCTAACTGCTTTCTGTAAGAAAGCCGGTTCGTACACGCTGTGCATACATGCTGGTAACTTCCGCCGACGCTTTTCGGAAGGGGGGAATTTTTGGGTTATTTTAATGCATGGAAGATGTGGTCGGTTATATCCACGCGGCTAATGCTTTTCGGAAGTTACGGGAGTGTATGTAGGGTTTTCTGTAGTTGCCAGCCGTGCAAAAAGAGGCTTGTCGCACCCTCTGCCGTTTTTTCCCCGGCGTCGTTGTGCGAGGTCCCACGAAAAGCCTCGTTTATCAAAGAGCCCTACTGTAGATCTCGGTGTACAGTACAAGGTGTAGTTGCATTCTAAACCAAATCGGGGAAATGGGGGTTAATTTACTGTGGTAAATATGTGGGTTGGAACCCAGTAAATTTGTACCGGAGCGTGGATACCGTACTGTACATGTATAAACCAAATCGCATGTACATGTATACTTTATATGTACAGTACATTACAGTTTACCATTTTCATGTAGGTAGGGTGTACGTGAATCGATTTGGTTCTTTAATTTTTGAAACGTGCGGTTCGGCTATCTACCGGTGTATGCTAGACTTGTTCAGGATAATGGGTAATGTCACTCGTGTGCCTAAATGGCTGGCTCGGAGCCTGTCAGTGCGGTGTATACATGAAGAAATCGGTCCCGTTTAGAGTGAGCCTTACATAAATGTAATATACGGAGACTATGTACGTATTAGAGTTGCTTTAACATTCAGCTTTAGTTCTAACGGAGCGATTTTAATATCGAAACAGCATCACATGTCTTGGCTTTTGTTCTCCGGAACACCGCGGTCGTGCTGATTCACTGATAATTGCGTAAATGCTCCACCACCTCACCTCTGGACGGGGCTCATGGCTTGATCCCCCCCAAATCTATAAAATCTGTAAAATAAAAGGTCTGTCATTCCCTCTCATTATTAAAGCCTGAATACCCTCCGCACGCTTCTGTGCAACATTGTACAACCCATAAAGATTTACCACCACCATTAAAGGTCTCATTTTCTCTCATTATCAAAGCATAATTCATACTAAAGATTTGTTTCTTCAGAGCAAAGTTTAAGACGGTGATCTCGCAGCATATAAAAGGCAGGAACCATTGCCGGCTTATTGCAACTTCAGATGTTGGTAGATCAGCTTCTGTATGTTGACGAACCACGGGTAGCCAAGAAACCAACAGCATAGCCCCGCAACGGCAACCGACGAAGACAATTCAGATTCCCCGATTTTCACTTGGCTGGCATCGTCATGTTGCTTTACGTAACTCTTTTTGTTGCCTGGACCACTTTTTTCCCTTGCACTTTTCGCGCTTCTGTCGTGCTGCCACCACAAGCATTGGAACCATGTTCACAAAAGTCGGGGGACATTGAGAATGGTTCTGTTACAACTTACGGACCCTGCGCAAGTAATCGCTACCCAACCACAACAGCTCCACTGGAGGTTGCAGTACGCACAGGGTTTACTAGACCCACACACAAGCCAAGGACAATTGTTCGGTCAACGAGAACAGTACCAGTACGTCCGACGGGAACCGTGGCACCAAGTCGTCCTTCTCACCGGAGGGGAAAGGGGAAGCTTCATCCGAGGGCGACAGTGCCACCAACGGGAACAGTGCCACCGACTCGTCCACCGAGAACAGTCCCTCCAGTGACAAACCCTCCCACGACGACAAAATCGTCACCAAGTCGTCCTTCTCACCGGAGGGGAAAGGGGAAGCCTCATCCGAGGGCGACAGTGCCACCAACGGGAACAGTGCCACCGACTCGTCCACCGAGAACAGTCCCTCCAGTGACAAACCCTCCCACGACGACAAAATCGTCACCACTTCCACGTTTTTCAAAGGGCCCAACCCCGTTTAAGAAACCATAGTAATAGCCCAGAGGCACTGGGCACGGTAGCTCAAATGGGTAATATTTTTGCGGACTTTGTATGAACAGATCACCAGGCCAAAGCCCAGATCCAAGGAGCACTTTCTGAGGTGAGTACATCAAGTCTTCAATTGGAGAAAATTAGAGCACTTTATTCTTTGAAATAGACAGTCGGTTGTGTCCCGGGCTAGTTTATGGAGTACAGTATCACGTACGACTCAACAATACGTAGAAACCAGTTTGCATACTGTACCAAAACGAGTAATCATACCATTTGAGTGAACCCCAACAACTTGGAACACGTTTTCCATAACTTTATGTCATAAGTTTGACGAGTGTCCGCTGTAGGTCGGAAATATCTTCCAACAGTAAAACACCCAAACGTTTCCCCGCTGCAGGATCAAACTATATTGCTAGCTAAGAGCTAACTGGGTGGTCCACGTCGGCCACGAGCAGCGACATGCGCGACAAAGCAGATTATGCACTAGACGACCAGAGTTTGCAATTAATGCGCCCATAAGATCGGTGTGCGAATAACCCCAATGGATGTCTTGAACTCCTCCGTAATGCGGGGCAACAGACCCTCTATGAAGAGGATGGTTGCAGGGGAAGGCAAACCAAGGGAATCGAAGGTCAGGGCTGGAACTCGAAATTGGGGGCCTGTGTGGTGTTGTCTGAGGGCGCGGGGAGTCGACGCGACAGCTTTAGCTCACTTTGTTGTGGTTGTCTGGAAAAATTTAGGATAGATCGAATATTTCTTCCAACAGTAAAGACACCCAAAACTTTCCCCTTTGTTGCGGTGCGCAACTGCGGCAGCACCACCCACTTCCCGAGTGGCCTTTGACCGCATGTCATCCTTGAACGGAGAGACAACGGTGACATCGCAGGCGATCGGGCGGACCACGGTGCGGTGGGGAGCTGCTGCTGGGTAGACCAGTATGTCGGCGGATCGCATCTCAGTGCCTGCCACGAGGAGCGGGACCTCCATCTGCACGGGCGATACGGCCGGTAGTAATGTTGCGGAGCGCGTCATGTCGGTGTTTGCGACCAAACCCAGAGGGGCATAGGTCCATTGCGTGGTCCCCTATTGGTCAAACCTGCCTCAAAAGTGTGCAGCAGGAGGCACTGCCCAAGTCTCACAGGCGTGACAACGACTTGGCCGGATCTGCGAACCCGGACCTCCACACGGACGCCGATGTGCGGCTACGCATACGCGTTCTAGCGTTCCGCAAAGGCTTCGGTGCTGCTTTTCTCTACGCACATCCATCCGCCGACACGGAAGTGTCCGCGGTACACTGGAAGACGATGCTACGCCGCTACCTTGGGCTGCCCGTTTACGATGACTCGCTTCCTCGGAACTGCGAGCATTGTAAACGCCAAATGGACAGGTTAGGAGACCACGCTGTGGACTTGTGCCCTTTTGGGTTCGCTCGCAAACACAGGCATAACTCGCTTCGCAACTTCATCGCCGGCCGTATCGCCGGTGCCGCAGGCCTGGATTGCCAGATCGAGGTCCCACTCCCTGTGCTAGGCACTGAGCTGCGACCTGCCGACATACTGGATCACCCACCAGCAGCTCCTGAGGGGCTGTGGCTCGCCTGATTCCCTGCGATGTCATCGTTGTCTCTCCCTTCAAGGACTATGTAATAACACAAACCACAGGGAAGTTGGCGGTGCTGCTGCAACTGCGCACCGCAACAAAGTGACTGGCCTGGAGCGAAAACTGTCGCGTCGACCCCTTGCGCCCTCCGATAACCCTTTACAGGCCCCCAATTTCGACTTTCAACCGCTAGCCTTTGATTCCCTGGGTTCCCCTTCCCCTGAAACCATCCTCTTCGTAGAGGGTCTTTTGCCCCACATCGCAGAAAAATTCAATAAGTCAATATAGAGGTATCCGTACACAGATCTATAGGCGCATTATCGTTTCACCCGCCTTGGCTGCCTTCTTTTCTCTGATGTCGAGGGCTGCTCCTTTTGCCTGGGCTCTTACCATTGCGTGGCGCCGGTCCTTGACATCCTCGGGCATCATGTCAGTGTCTGCTCCTGTGCTGATGGCTCCTTTCGCCGTCACAATCTGCTCCGCGATCGTCTTTTTTCTGAGCGCACTACTCTCGCCATCGCTCTCCGCCCCGTCCGAAAAAGGGAATTTCCCCCGGATGCCGCTCTCTCTTCTCCCCTTCTTCGTCGCCTCGATCTCTTCATTGACAACCCTCAGTTCGCTCCCCGCCCACAAGGATATGATATGACTGTGATCAGCCCCCATTCCGCGCCCTACAATCGTTCCGCAGTCTGCCATACCACCGCTATCCTTTCTCAAGCTGAAGCGTCCAAGGAGGCATGTATCGCGCCCTTTGCGATGATCTTGATATGGATTTCTACCCGATGGGTTTCGATATCTACGGCTCTGTTGGTCCAGGGACCGAGGCTGTGTTGCATCGCATTTACGGGTACATTGCTTCGCGGAAAGGGACGAGTCCTGTAGCCGAACGTCAACGCCCGTTACTCGTTCTCAGTTCCTTAGTCCAACAACGTACTGCGATTGCTATCAACCGCAGGAAGCTACACCGCCCTGATCCGTAATTCCGTAGTCCTGATATGTTCATGCGTCAGTAAACGACTCTCTCTCTCTTAGGCGCATTGGTAGCACAATCTGGTCGCCGAGTGCACAATCTATTTTGTCGCACATGTCGCTGCACGTGGCCGACGTGGATCACCCGGTTAGCTCTTAGCTAGCAATATAGTCGGATCCTGCAGCGGACCCCCGTATACTCATTGAAGTATAGATTCTCTCTGATATACTGATGCGATAAAGTTCTCTTCTTTGTAGGAAACGTTTTTTCTCGGTTGTCTTTTTTATCAATTTCTGTATTACATATCATACAAAAAAAGAAGAACACGCTTTATTGGGGTGACCACGGACCACTGCTAGGAAGTGGTCAGGGCTGGAGAACGGCGACAAACGGCGTTAGCCGTAAGTTACAGGGTGAGGGGGGAGATCGTGGTCAGGATTCGGATGTATTCGGAAGAGGAGTTCGTACCGGCGGGCAAAGTGAGAAGCAAGGAGGGCCAGAATGGCCTGGGTGGGCTTCCTTAGACCACAGTGAGTATCGAAACCCAGGGGGTGGAATTTTGCTTGTACAGTAGTACAAATGCGAGCGTAACGACGGGTCTTGAGAGTCTCGATGCCAATCATGGCCCCTCCCGGATGTTTGGTGAGGCGGGGATTGCGCGGGAGGTATAGGGGCTGACAATGAAGATATTTATGGCTTGCGGGTGTGGGGACAGTTGTCACCTATGAGGATGTCCATGCGGAGTCTCTGGTTGGCGGGGAGGTGATCTTGGCAGGGAAATGTATACTCCTGTGGAAGAATGCCGGTGGTGGGGTGGCGGAGGATGGAAATAAGCCTGTCACGGATGTCATTGTGTGTGCGAACATACCCTTCTAGCGAGGAGAAACTGCTTGCATGCACACCGAGGGGGTCGAGTAGGGGCGGGGGGTCGGATCGTGATTGAATACAGCGGGGGTATGGTTGATTGCCGGCGAATATGGGGTTCCCAGGGCGAAGTTGACCCATCAAAAATCGCACGTCAGGTTCCACCTTGGTACAGAATCTAGTCTAGGCTCCGGCAGTTCAGTGAAGGGAAGGGGGAGGACTGTTAAATGCTCATAGCTGGGTACAAAATGGCAGTATGCGTTGCAGATGCACAGTAACGACATCAACTCGTCCTTTTCCTTTTCCTGCGATGATCTTACCTGTTTGAGAGCTTCGAAGTTTTTAGATTTAGAGGGATTACCTGTTTCAGATCCTCGAAATTCTTATATTCCACTTCTAGTTTCCTCGGAGGTACCATATGGAAAAGGTAGTGATCGGACTGGTGCAATGAGGTGCATTTTTTCAGCCTTATCACCAGTCCATCATTTCGGGGGGATGAGCGTCAATACTATCCCCTAATATCCTGAATGTTACCGAAATATCGTGTGGTAGATTATTACGCCACCACCATGCACAGGTGCGATCTTTCAGTTGCAACTTGAAAGTGTTGTAACTGAAAGACTCCAAAAAGTAGCAGAAGAGTTCTTGAGACCCCATGGCATGCGTAAAAGAGAAATATACGACATTGGGACCTAAATCTAGTCTTTAATTATCGTATGTGTTCAACAGCACTTCGCAGTAGGTTAATTTGCGTCAAATATGTACCATTAAGGTATCATATCCAACGTAATATGCCTGCAGTCCTTCTATTATTCTCCGTTGCCGTTCAGGGTGCGAAATTGATTAGGAATGTGACATCAAACGTCACTCGCTACGATTACGTCTACAGTCCGATCTACCACGCCCTGATCTGCGACGGTTGCAAAACTTCATAACATTTTAACAAATTCAGGAAATCATGTTATTGCAATTACATCGCTAGGAATAAATTGTAACGTATATATCGAAGAAGGCCCCTACGTACCTCTCGGACAGGATTTCTGACTTCTTTCTGTCTTTCTTTCTTTCTTTGAAAGTAGTTGGTAATTTTTCTTTGGTACGTAAGAAAAAAGCGGTGATCGATTAAAAGCAGTAAAGATGTTCTGAGCCATAGCCACTTTTGCAAGGAAGTTGCATAATCTCTCCAGAGATAAGGCCACGGAGGTAGCTGAATTTGTTTGATTTATGAGGTCTTTAACGAGAGGAGAAGCCGTACAGTATTTTGGAATTCACGCAAAATAGGGAGTTAGAGATATATATGCCGAGAATAGTATTTTAAGAGGCAGTTTTCACAAGTTGGGGGCGTTTCGAGCGATAAGAGTTTTACCGAAGTATGGCTGTAAGGACGAAAGGAGATGAAAAAGGGAGGGTTCTGAGAGGCTACAACGTAGTATTCAACGGGCAGGGTCTACCATCTATACTCAATTACTAGCGTTGAAGAAATTTTCTTAGTAAACGTTGAATTTTGACTTGAAAACTACATGTGTCTGCACTTGGGGTTGTCTTCCAACTTGTTTGACCCGTCCGAAAGGAAGCAGTTTACTCAACTTTTATAGACTTTTAGGCTTATCGGAAAGTCTAAAATTAACGTAATAATTACCATAAAATTCACTCGATGGAATTAAATGGTCGAGAATGACTAATAGAAGATATTTCTTCAAAGTAAACATCTAGGTGCCATACCCATGCCCGTTACCCATCGGCAAGGTGTGGAATTGATGTTTCCATTAAATAGATTATTTATAAAGTCACTCTTGGTATCACTCAGAACTTTTGCGTATACTGGCATATATTAATGCCAGTGTGTCATAAAATAGAAAATATCAAACTGTGAGTTTGCAACACTCGTTCAAATTAGAAATATCTCTCCAACTTGAGATACTGTAAAAATATTTTGCAAATTCAGATACTGTACTGTGCTCAATGCTAATCCCCTATCATGAGATATTTTCGAGTGGGTGCAGGTTTCGATCCTATCACCGGGATCGGAGCCGCGCAATACTGAAGTTTCACGCCGCGTACCGGATTTGAACCTGTACCAAAATGGTTAGAACCATATATTAAAGATATTACGAGCAAGATTAAATCTGAAAAGAGCAGCTGGGAATGAAATATGGCATCAGATAATATGTTATGGGTTAAAAACTTAGTAAGGATCCTATTATACTCATATATCCACCATCGAGCTCCCGTTATAGACAAAGCTGTACAGAAGATTGCATGAGAGATGTAAAGTAGATTAATGAGGGTAGAAGGTGTATTAAAATAGATGCTAGAGGGTTTAAATAACCAGTTGGACATTTTCAAAACGGAGATTTTTCGTGAGAACAGTCTAGATGGTGCTTAAAAGACACAGAGGTAGCGTTTTAAAGCGATTATAGGTCGCACTCGATAGGTAATGGGAATCATCTTTGGCTTCTCAAGTGTATCCTTGCCCTTGAGTGGTCAGTTCAAAAACGAAAGAAGGAGATGAAAGTTGTTATAAGAAGAGAATAAATGAAAAATGGGCGTCACTACTCCGTCCAAAGTATATAATGCTAATACAAGTAGCGTCGGTTGCCCCGGTAATATGAGATGAATACGACTTAGGTGGTACAGCGCAGAGTTAGGCCTTCCTATCAAATAGCTAGGCAAGCTAGATCAATTACTAGCCCAACTCCTTGACTCTGGGTACTGACCTGCTAATGGGGGTTTCTGTGTAGCCTCGATATTAGTGCAGTAAAATTAATTCAGTCTACTGAGTTAATGAAGTCCAGGAACTTCATCTAAGCAGCGAAAAAAGAAAAACGGTGCAACGATGAGAGATTCGTGAGGAGATGAGCGCACAAACACATTGAGCCTACAAATCTATTAATGTAAGCTAATCACAACTTAAAAATGGTAAAATTAAATGAAAGTAATGAAGTAATCACTATGGACGTAGTGGCCCTAAAGATGGTGCTTATTAATGGCTTCAATGTGGAGCAATCGCATGTTCCCTTTACAGGGCATCCATTTCTACTGCCACGAATTGTAGTAAGCACACGAAAAAGATATTATAGGCCCCACAGGTGGTGTAAAACTCTGCGCTTTAGGACTAATTTATAACGGGCACTGAAATAGCGAGGGAGGGTTAGCAATGCACCAAAAGGTTCGTGTGATTTAGATTTTCCATAATGTCTATTAAGAATTCGGAGACGGGCTTTGGCTCAAAGAATTTTTGGAGAATTGAACATGATGATCAATTTAGAATTCATAGTTCCAAGCCATGATCAGTGAAGAGCTAACTTTAGCCTTGTGCAACAAGTCTGGTAGTGCGATCCTATGTTATTTCTAGAATATAGATGGATAGATAGAAGTCATAAAAAATAAGAAAATTCAGGCCATAATACTGGATTATCGAGATATGGAAAGTCTGAGGACTTGCAAAGAGCGATGATATGATTTCCTGAAGCAATTGAATGGTTGGGAGCCCTTCTGAGATCTCACAATGTACCGAAATCAATTTACGTTCCGAGGAATGAAGACGTTTGCGGTGCTGGTGAATGGAACATACAGACCAAAAGTAAGGCAAAACATTGAATCAAATGGTGCGAAATAAGTCTGAAAATTTTGAATGAACTAAAGAGAGAACTGAAAGACTAGCAGATGCAATTATCTGTAGGAAATTCTTGAATTCTACGGAGATTTTTATTTAACGCAGTTGAGAATAACACCATACCAGGGACTTTTTTTGGAGAAAAGATATTTTCTGACCATGTAAATAAGTGGACTAATGTTTCCATCATCTACATACCACAAATGAAAGCGAGTAGGGAGGAAACTGGACGCGAATGTTTGAGCAATAAAGGCGATAAAGAAGAGAAGCTTAGAATGAAATGTTATAATTATAGTAGTTAATCAAGAAGGCACTTGATATTTGACAAATTTTATGGTATCTTCAATATTTTGTAGTGGAAAACGTCGAAAATGGGGTAACTACTGTAGAACTCATAATATGAAGTGTAAGTGACATGTTATCCATTGAAAAGACAATTCTTTCTCAGTTCTCATGGTTTGCGAAGTTTTTAATATATCATTTTTGAAAGATATTTTGGCAGGAAACAAAAAAATCCCTCAGATCCTTTTTCCTTCTTCTCTATTGTAGAGTCATTCTAGAATTCATATATCTTTAGAGAAAGAAAACTATCCCACCTCCCTCTCAAAACGAAAGCCTAAAGCTCTTCCCCTGGATGGCTCTAAATTTACTATAAAGACCTATTTCCTTTTATTTATGAATATTTTGGCTCCTTCTTCGAAAAGAAACTTTTCGGATGTGATGTATTCATCCTAGAAATTTCATTCTGATATTGTACCGGGTAGGTTTCTTATATGCCGACTATAAACTAGCACAGATTTAAGAGTGAAATATGGCGCAAGTATTTTTTTGACAATTGAATTGAAAATTATCGTCGCAATAGTACTACTTAAATCCTATAAAAACGTCATCCAAGTACTAAACTTCCTATTAGCCGCTTAATCAAATCACTTGCGCACCTCATTGCCCTTTAACAGGATGGCCAACCTCTACTCGCTATGATGTCACCAAAAAGTCCACGAGAAGTCCCGGCCGCATCATCGGACTGGCCATAATGCATTTAAGGAGAACGTAATACGATTACTATCATCATATAGTCGACAAGGAACGCGTTAATATTCTTTTTTTCGTATTTCTGGAGAAGAACTAGGAATCCGTACAAGAAATAGAGGAGGAAAGGGATCAGTAGCAAACGGAGATGATTCAAAATGCTTGGGCAGGACTTTGTGCGCCGTTGCACTTCAATCATCCAGATGTTACGATTGTTTTTTTGAGTGCCGCATGTGGTAGAAGATGGAAACGAGTTGTATATATATACTTGGAGGTTGTCAACCACTGTGGACTGTTAGAGGTAATTTTTAGGTAATAGATTGGAGGTATGGACATTTTGGAGGACTTATTGCTCCGATTTCGAAAGTAAGTTATTGAGGAGAGTGGGTCTATATATATCTTTATATTATCTACTATTAGTCTTTCTCTTCCATGAGACTCGTTTGGATGCATTTATGTTATTTTTTTTTGTAATTGAAACTTTAGACGTAGCCGGATAATCTTTGTAGCCTCATTAAACTACTTCCTTTGGAAGAAATCAAACAAGTTCAGGAAAACATTCAAGGCCAGAACGAAACAAACCCAAGTTTTGACGTCACATTCGTATCAAAGGAGCGTTCAGATTAAGTTTAGCCATTTAGGGTAGGTGGTAAAGCCTTTCCCTTCTATAAGCACCTGTGAACCCTCGGTCATTCATCCTTCTTCACCTTCATTTGTTCCAAAAAAAAGGTAGTACGTTTTTTTGCTCGGAAAAGCTATGTTTCGATACGACTCCTTCTTCAAAAAATTCCCTAGTTCTAAGCCTGCCGAGCTCCCACAGATAATACAACCCCTATTTACCCTCTTGTGGGTTAAAATCCCGACCATGAGCAGTAATAAATAAATTTGTAAGAAGCGTGCAGGTCAGGGCTATGGTATCGTAAGGGAGAGTTCGCAGGTTATTCCTGCAAGGTAGTTTGCGGCCGCTGCTGCTGTATGCGTAATGCAATCTGCCTGCTAGATGGCTTTGACCTGCTTTTTTAGGGAATTTAGGCACTGTAATAACAGCAATATTTTCACTCCACAATTACGTAACGTAGTTGAGAGCACGGGCGAACCTATTTTTAATCATTAAAACACCCCACGATTTCTATCTATCGTGTACAAAGTCTACTTGAGCCAGAAAGTCTCTGTTACCACTTCATAATTTTAAATTAGAAGATTAGTTTCTTCCCTACTTAAGTTTGTAACGTTTATCCATGGCTTAGATTTATGCAAAGCTTCTTGAACTTTCTTTCATTATCTTAATTCAACTTTCAAGCAAGCGAGAAACTGAACGTATTATCTTCACACGAAGAAACTCTTCCCCCTTTTGGTTCTTCATACATTTTCCTTTCTCTTTTGTTGAGTCTCTTCTGAGGGAAGGGAAGATCAGGAACAGTAAATCGCCATATGGAGCACCACTTTCTTTGTGAAAGGAAAGGATGGAAAACTTAGAGGTGTTGTCGATTATCGCGCTTTGAATCGCATCACCAAAAAGAATATTGCTCCACCCACTCGTTCTGATGAAATTTTCGATCGACTTGAAGATGCGAGATTTTCTTCAAGCTTGATCTGAAAACGGGATTTCACCAGATAAAGGTGAAACCAGAGGACATCGAAAAGGCTGCGTTCAATACAAAGTATGCGCAATTTGAATATCTTGTTATGCCAATGGGGATTTGCAACGCCTGCTACGTTCCAAACTTTGATGAACCATATCTTTTATGATTACATCGAAGTCTTCTTGGTTGTCTATATAGATGATCTCCTTATATTAAGTAAGAATGAGGAAGAACATTACGAACATCTGGAAATTGTATTAAAGAGCCTTAAGGATCACAAGCCGTACATCTCTTAGAGGAAATGCTCTTTCTTTCAGACTTAGCTGGAGTTTTGGGTTCAACAGTCGGGAAGGACGACATTCGTGTCAATCCTGAGAAGGTCGAAGTTTTACAAACTTGGCCGAAACCTGAATCTCTAACGGAGTTTAGAAGTTTCTTAGGTCTAATGCAGTTTTTTCGTAGGTTCATTCCGAAGTTCTCTGCAATTGCTGCACCTCTCACAGATCTGAAAGAGAAATGTCGAGGTATAGAGAAATGGGATCAACAGTGTGATAAAGCTTTAGAGAAGCTAAGGAAACGATGGCATTGGCTCCAATCATAGTCGCCCCTAATTGGAAAAAACCATTTCGTGGTCATTTAGATGCTTCACAGACCGCTGTCTGTGGAACACTAACACAGTTGGATGAGAACAGAAGGGATCGTGTAATTTCTTTCTATTCAAAGAAGCTTTGCCCAACTGAGTCGGAGTACACTGCAAATGACAGAGAGCTTCCGGCTTTGATTAATCTTCTGGGAAGATTCAGGTCCTATTTTGAAGGGTCCGAATTTGAGATTTTCACAGACAACCAGGTGTTTAAGAACTTCTTCACAAAACCGAAACTGAGTCGGAAAGAAGTACGTTGGTTGGAAACTCTCGGTAACTTCGGAATCTTTCCCATTACACTATAGCCTGGAAGAACTCACGCCTTGGGGACGCATTATACCGAGCTCCGCACGTGATGAGAGGAGATCGTGACGTCTCAGTGAATGACGTTGAAGTTTCCTACCTTTATTTTGATCAGATCATTCCACGGTATGATGACGACCAGTTCTTTGGTCCAGTGGTAAAATCCATGGAGGAGAGGTGCCAGAGGATATTGTTCAGAAGAAGAAACTTGAAAGAACTCTGCAGATGTTCCGAAAAGATGGTTCGAGGCTGTTTTACAATGTAAATCCGTGCGTACCAAGAAGGTCAGTTTCGGATATTTTGCAAATTGCTCACGACTCGAAAGTTGGTGGACATGTTAAATTTGCGAAGACACTGTCCAGATTAGATAACTTCCATTGGAAACATAAGAGCCGGGATGTTCGAAAGTATTGTGAAGGATGTCTCATGTGTCAGAAGTATAAGGACTAATAAAAAAAATTGACTTACCCAATGTCACTGGAATTATCTGACCGCAGATGGGGATCATTAGCTACCGATTTCGTTGTGAGGCTACCCCTGACGAGGAGCAGTTATGGTGCGATCACGACTTAGGTTGATCGACTTACTCATCGAGTCCATTCTGTGAAATCCAAAACATCAGATACTGCTGAGGACACGGCTCGAGACTTCTTCGCGAACATCCTCAGGAACCAAGGGTTCCCGGATGATGTGACCTCAGATAGGGACATTAAGTTCATTTCAGAGTTTTGGAAGACACTGATGAATCTTTTTGTGGTGAAATTAAGAATGTGTACAAGTAGACACCCACAAACAGATGGTGCTTACGGAATTATGAATAGGATGATCAAAACCATCTCCGTTGCTATTGCATATATCATCAGTATGACTGGAATGAACTGATTCCTTCTGCAGAATTTGCATACAACTCGGCTGTGAGCGATGATCTGGGTATGTCACCATTTGAGCTGAACTTGTGATGGACACATAAATCGCCATCGGACTTCTTGGCTAGCAGCACCATACCTCTTCAGAGTTTGGACGACTTTCGTGCCAAGCTCAAGGTTTCTCTTGAGGATGCGCAAGTTGCCTACAAAGTGGCAAAAGCTCGGCAAGCTGCATATGCTTCAAGGCGATACAAGGTTCCAGATTATAATGTCGGTTCAAAGCTATGGATCAATCTTTCGTTGTTTACGGATGTTTATTCTAGGTCCTTGGATTCTAAAAGACTTAGTGCGCACAAATTTTAGCCATTTTTGGATAAGGAGCTAATTGGTAAGAATGCTGTTCGTCTGGGTCTCCCTGCTCATTTTAAAATCCATCCAGTCATTCATATCATTCACACCACATCACATTTGGAGCAGCCCGATGACATCGCTTTACCCATTCCTCCCGCATTTGTACCTCCTGAGCTGCCTGGTGGACCAGAACAGGAAGTTTAGGTTATCTTGGATCACAAAAAGGTTGGACGCGGTTACAAGTTCTTGTTTTTGATGCGTGATGTGGCACATCATGAGGCGTAGTGGCAACCGATGAGGGACTTTGTTGATGTTATGGAAGATTAATCTGCTGTAGTAACGGATGCTTTCCAAGAGTATATTCGGAAACATAATATACTCCCGCAGTATCATTGATGAGGATGTCAATAGTCCGGGGGAGAGATAGTGTAACAATGTCTCTATTACACCACTGTGTAATAGAGATTTGTTCGCTGTCGCTATTCCAATTCTCTATTACACAGTGGCGTAACAGAGAAAGGCGCATCACTCTTGGAATAATATATAAGCTACGAGTAATAGGGTAGCGGTTTTATTGCTGAGTATTTATTTCTCTCTACAGTATTTTTATTTGACGTGGAGCCCTACGTAATCGTCTTTTTTCTTTAGTTATGTTCTAGATAGTACTATTATTTAGTTATAGCTCTACTTTCGAGTTACAGCCCTACTTCCTAGGGCTTTCCACTGAGCTGGCATAACCCTGAGAGTTGTTTAGAAGAGCTGCTTTACTGTCTATAAAAGGGCGGCTAATCTGGATTCTTGTGGGAATCCAGGTAATTTCCATACACCCTTTGCCCCCAACTTTCTGAAACCCACTAACATCGTCTCTACTGTTCATTTAGCAGCGCCCAGGCTGCCTCTCTCTGTTTCGCAGAGGGTCTGTGCAGCCTCTCCAAAAGCCATATTCACCATTTATGACGTAAAGTGAATTAAATTTGAGGGTGAGACGAAACTGGGAGCCGGTAAGTGCGGTGGTGGTTGTCCTGGTTACGGTGGACCTCACAGTAAACGGCGGCAAGGGATCGTACAGGACTCGGTTCGTCTCCATGGTGCCGTCTGGTTTAATGACACGAATTGGATCTGGACATAATCTGATGCCGCAGGTACATCTTGAGAGGGAGAGAGAAATAAGAAGCAGGAGGAAAAACCTGTTCACAATGTGAAGTCAAACGCGTGTTTTAGAGAAGCGTTGGAAAGGCCAAGGCACCCAGTGGCAATATTGGTTTGCGTTCAAGATCACAGGTATTATTTATAGAAGTTCGGGGCTCCTACCGAGTCACTAGAGAAAGTATTTGCAGACTGGGGACTTACCCAGTTGCGGAAATTGAGGAGGACATTGTTGTGAAACCCTTCTTTTTGAGTCTCTCTTTTAGTTTTTGCAATCAAACTAATGGCGTAGGAGAGGAAAAGTAGATAAGAACAAGATGATTTTAATAACAGAGGGCCAGCGCTATCACGACGGCAAGTACTACGGACTCTTGAGGTCAACATAGTATGTCTTCTTCAAAAAAATTCGTACCACCCGAGGAATACGAGGTTGGATGTGGGAGGAAGATTAAAGTACAGCACTGTGTCCTCGATGATCTGATCTTACTCTAAATTCGGATCAGAAAGTTCAAATCCAAAATGTAACAGAATCAGCACTGTATGGTATGAACAGTGTACGAGTATGATAAAGTGAATAATCGACACTTTCCCAACTTGAAAAAATCATCGATCACAGTCATCACAGTCATCCTCTCGGAAATTTCCATATTATTATTAGCCAAATCATCAAATGTAACGGTCACATTGCAACATGCCACAAAATCATGAGGAAATTTCGCAGACTTCGGAGTTTTAGCAAATAAAAGCCCATTGTCTCTCAGACGTTCGCAACAATACCGGTACGACCGACCGATACCTGCGTCAGCGGTTAAGCGTGCTAGTTCGTCTTTCCTTCTCTTCCTTTCCTTTCGTGCCTTTTTCTCCCTTATTCTCAGTCATGATCAGGTGCATAAACGTGACAGGTCCCCTATTCCACAGTGCAGTGAAAAAACCGACAAAAAGGAAAAAAATAATTGCAGATGGCGTCCGCAAAATTGTACGAGAACAAGAGCATGTAACTGTGGAAATTGGTAAAATAATTTTTACACGTATTGGAAAAATATTTAATTGGTTTCTATATCGAATACAGTGTTGAAAAATTGTGGAACAATTTTTTAAGAGATCAACAATTTTATTTATTGTGAATCATCGAAAATACTTTTATCTATTTTTCACTGGCCCATGTTAGAGACGGTATTCCATATGAAGCAATTTTTATGTCTGTCAGTTGTCTTTTTAAGTTCTGTAGTTATAAGGACTGGAATTATATTGCCAGTAAATTACTATTTGGATTACTGCTCATCTGGATAGTTAGTCTACAATTATTATTGAGCATGAATTTGGTCTATAATTATTATTATACTGGTGGGTCATCTTTGCAGCTATCTAATCTGATCTGCGGTATAAATAGTCTTAGGAGACTAGAAAATTTTAGCAAGTCTCGGGCCATTGAAGTATCCCCGTCGCTCAATAAATATTAGTGTACTTTTTATTATTATTCTCAGTTCTATTCAGGTAACTTATTATTCATTTATTTGGAATTACCTATTTTGGATCTACGCATGTTATTTTATTTTTACAGTAACTTTCTAAGACCTTTCCTATCGATGTCAAGTCTCCGTCCTCACCCAGTATGGGATATCGCATGGTTCTTTTCGATACCATTCCAATTGTACCAATGGGGGTAAAGCTGCACCACCCGGCTGCGTTATACCGGGCCCTCGGTAGCTCCGTTACATGAATGAGGGGCGTTTCGATAAGTCTGCACTGAACACGATACTGCAATTTTGTCGCCGGAATCTGGGTGTGTCTGTCCACACAAGCGTGTGCGGGGCCAGAGATTACAGCCCACAATTGAAACAGTTTCGAGTTGAGGGACAATATGACTTGATTGGAATAAGTGGAACTCTTGACTGTATCTCTGCGTCAATCGTCAACGAGTTCTATTGTGTGCTGGGCCATGAGGCTTTGTCGCGTGCCAGAGAAAAACTCATAGCATTCCGGGAACGTCCAACAAGTGTGGGCAGAGCTATTACTCTCATCCAAAGTCTTGGTATGCGACTTACTCTACGCAATTTTGCAGATGCGAAGGCAGTTAGCAACAGCAGTATCGACGCTGCATGCGCCATTGTTGGACAATTCAGTAAGGGCGTGTGGCTTGTGCGGCTTCTGCAGAACTCAGCGCATTTGGTAGATCACTTTATACTTGTTAACGCTGATTTTGGGATCATTCTTGATTCGGCTGAGTGATTTCCCATTCGATTTGCCCAGATAGTTTACGAATGTGCGCTGGCCACAATAATCCTAAGTTGAAGATCGCGGAGGTATAACATTTGACTGTGGTAAAATAAATGAAGCTTGAATCATCAAGAAACACTGGGATCTCGGACGATCCATTGTCCTGGATCTAGCTCAATCTCACCAGTGGCAACTGCGTTTCGTAGTAGGGCTTGAATCATCACCTTCGTAAGACCATCTGGGATATTCCTATTGCTGCGGACAAAGCCGATATCGGATATCAACTTATCTCGAAATATCTCTCTTTTCGCAGGAATGTCCAGCATAGTTAGCTTCTCCGATGTTCTAGATCCCTTCGATATGACATCGAACAGACTCAATGCTATCTGTGAGAAGTTGGACCGGGACATGTTGGTTTAGAACCACTTAAAGCTCCTGAGCAATGGAGATTGGAACATCATACATGTCGTTAGACGCTATCGCCTCCCATGACATGGAATAACGTGTGATTTTTCTCAACTTATATGATTTGAAATGGATTGGTACTGCTTTGTTTTTTTAATCCCCTAAAAATACAATATGCCCAAGTTGGGATGATAAATCTTCATTGTTTGTAGACGAAGAGTCAGAAAAACCAACCACTTTCAGTGAATTCTTATCGAGTTTGGGAACTCGACGAAGGACGCGGTTAGAAGTAGCATTTTGACGGCTTTGTTGAGCCTCCGGATAATCGACACCCGGTTGCTGTCAAACTTTGCTTCGGTGATTTGCAAAAGTTGTGATATCTCGAAAAAATAATCGGGCCTGGTATTCGCTAGCCAAGCTAACTTCTTGCGCATTGATCGGAAACGTCTGAAACACGCATCGATAGGTAGACACTTGAGGTTTTTCAGGTATTGACTTTGATCCATCACGAGGTACCAATCCTTACTGCGATCGATAACAAAACCTGTGAACTCTGAGGGAAGTTTCTCGTCGTCAGTCATTTAGAATCTTTTTTTCGTCAAGATAGATTTCTCGCCGAAGTCCGTATTTCCGCAACGAATACGATCATCCACATCAGCTTCGCTCATACCTTGTAAGACTTTGTTAGTCGATAGGTAGTAAAGAGATGGATCAATTCTGAACGGTTTCATTCCCATCTCATTCCTATGGTGTTTATCTAGGGTTGTTTGAGACAAGTCCAAGTCTCCGGCATCACAAAATCCATAAAGTGGGCACAGTAAATTCAAGCATTGATCTGGGTCAAGTTCAAATTCAGGGGCTGAATAGTTGATAAATATCATCCTCGCAAGCGTCTCTGATGCCTTTAAGTACGCTTTCTTAAAGTATGCAGTCTAAATATCAAATCCAAATATTGCAGCACACGCAAGCAACAATCGTACCGATTGCGGTTGCAATATACATGATGTGTGAACGAGAATGTTTCTAAGCTTATCTCGATGGCCCTCTATTACATTGCATGCCTTTTACTTAGATTTTGCACCATTAATGGACTTGATAGCTAAAATAAAACGCCCTGGGAGAACGTTTCCATCAGTTGGGACGTCTTACTTGAGGATAACTTTAAAGGTCACACGTTCCAGTAAACATTTTATTTCTTGCTTTTCATCCTCCTCGACATCCCTACTGATTGTTCGTTCATCGTTAGGATCTAGAACCTCTGTTGCCAATACTAGATCATCGTTGGGTGATTAAAAAGTCCTCAGGCTCGCGTCCAGGTCCGACAGAAGGGAGTACGAAAGAAACTCAGGCGTGAAGTATGGTTCCACCTGAGATAGATTGAAGGGGGTGCTGGAAAATTCGGGTCATCGCGAACGAATATCAATTTCTTATCGTAGTCAACTGAAGAAACTTCAAACAGACCTATCCGTTCACCTGTTCTGCTAGCAACGACCTTTTACCTCCAAACAAGGACTTTATCACCTGGTTCAAAACTCCTATCGGCGGCAGGTGGAACCGCATAACTGAGGGCGCGCTTGATCCTGATGGCCGCCATTTGCGATTCCATTTCTTTCCGGGCTATATTTGCGGTAGCCACTCGCCCTTGCAGAGTGTCTCTAGTTGATCGCGTTTCAGACCTTGTAGATACCTTTGATTATTCCCCAAACACTAACGGAGAAGGGAGATTCCTTCAGATCCTAGTGTATCGTTCATTGCCTTAACTGCAAAGTATAGTACTAGATGCTTGTCCACGTTAGTTTTTGATACTTTGATTTTACTGTATGTTGTTCTTAACTGTTTGCGGTACCTCTCACCCAGACCCAGACTCGAGTGAGCTTCCACTCCGGTTTGGCTGACCTCTACATCTGCTAGCTTTGCAATGTGAATGAAGCGTTCACCAAGTTGTAATACTTGATCAGTGAGGATCTTGTTCAGAAGGCCCGTGTACACCGAAGCCCAACATTTTAATAGTGTTTCCCAAATCTAATCTGTAGAAATACTTGGCAAGAATCGAGTGGCACTGAACTTGGTACCTTTATCTACGATATGCAGAACAGGATCAACATCCAGGTACAAAATATCAAGCAGCATCTTCTCATTAAATTGAACATTCTCAGCTCTTCCCATGACCCTGAAACGATTAGGAACGCGTTGAATGTGTTGACAAGGATCACATCTCTTCGACGTTTCCTCCAACGTTCGGAATGTTTCTGGCGTGGCATGCTCCGGACGCGAGTATCCGGTCAAATTGAGCAAAAGCTTCACACTTGGATGGAAGAACTGCCGATGTTACTTGGACAACTGCGCTCTAGTGAAGTAAAATTCCGTTGAGAAGTGTATTCTAATATATAGATGATTTGTTACCGAGCGATCCATTGGTACATACCACCCATCCAAGTAAACGGTATTTCGTTCTCGATCAGTGTGTGGCACCCGCTTGATGAGCCGATTGTATACTGTGCAAGGCGTTAAAGATTCATTATCAAGTACATACAGCCCTAGAAAAGCAGAAATGTCAGCACAGAAGATGTCCAGCTCAAGGTAGATAGGTGGTATCCTAGTGGGAGTACGCAACGGTATCATGACACGACCGAGAGAATCATATGTGGCATCTGCAATCTGAAACGTTTTCTTGACGGGAGCACTTTCCTATCGTGAACACCGTGGGCGTTGTAAATCCTGTTCAGATCCTTTCTGCTGATAACGGACTTGTGGGCACCGATATCACAAAGGAAGCCGACTGGGCGTCTGTACCTTGTCTCTGAGCTCATCTATCCAAGGAAAAAAAAGGTGATCATAATATCATTTCGCTCTCCGTCCTCTCTAGTATGTGTATTTCCTCGCCCTGACTTCTAGAGACGAGTTGTCGATTTTAAACGCGCTCGTCGCCTGTCCAAAAATCCTGACTAGGCGAATTGGATCTTACATGGTTACACCCCATTGAAGACTGAGTATAGATAATGAAGTAAATCCTTTGGGAAACAACTGGCCTCAACTTTCAACCAGTAAAACAATGCAAGCCTTTCTTATTGATGTCGTGGCAGTTGATATCAAATCAAAAAATATTTATCCCCAACGTAAACGTTCCCATTCGGTCCAAATTTGCAGTAACCTCCAATGCGGCTTGTTTGGTTGCTGGTCCCCTCTACTTTCTGGTAGAGGGGAAGGTTTGGGTGCTTTACTCTTGGAAGATATATCCGATCTAGTAGAGTGGAGTGCTTTCTGCGTCTGACGCAACATCTCACGTGCATGCGCACTACCTCACTAGCTAACTGCGTTTCATCAGCATATCTGTTATAGTTAATCAGTCCTCCGTATTCCCATATTCGGTTTAAGTGCGTTGAAAACTATCGCGTCGAGCTTGCTCTATTTTCGGGACTTGAGCGAAACCCTAACCTTTTTAGTAGATGAGATGGTGGTGGTAAATCTTTATAGGTTGTATAATGTTGCACAGAAGCGTGCGTATGGTATTCATAAATTAACTACGGATGTGACCGGGGAAAATGGGGGGTTAATTTACTGTATATGCGGGCGGCGGGTGGAAACCTGTCGTGCTCTATATTTTTATCTCTAACTCGGCGCAATGATTAGATAACTGTTATGTGGCTCATGGTGGCCGGTGTCCTGCGGCCACAGCTTTGGTCCTCAGAGTCATAACAGTACTGTGCATGGCTCTGAGCCACAAGTAGCTTGCACTGCACATCAGTACAGTAGGAGAGCCCCAGGACAGGCAAATAAGTGGGCGTAAGGGCGGCTTTTCGTGTTTTGCCAGGAATTTGGTACTAGTTTGTGCATTTTAAAATCTTGGGAATCTCTATACAAAGGCTGGTCGACTGGGGTGCGAGCCTCGACCGACCAAGACAACCACACCCAAAAACCCACAAACTAAACACCCCAAAAACCCACAAACCAAACACTCCAAAACCCACAAACCAAAATGTTGCTCTTCTCTTTTATGTTGTCCTTAACGCAGTGGTGTCCCCTGTCTCCTTGGAATTATGGTGTGCATACCGAAGTTCAAGGGGAAATACCCTCAGTGACTGCTAAACTCTAAAAATTCCTGGTACCCGAAGGGGTTGGTCAAAGGCTTGCGAAGCCACTAAGGACGCAGGGGGGGCACCACATCCGCTAAGGATTGAGTCAGAGGGAAGTATTGGCGGGATTAATTGGTAGCGGTAGGGGACGAACGAGGGTTGAATAGGTTCAAAAAAAGAAACAAACAAACAAAAGAAAGAAAAGAAAGAAACATAAAAAGGGACAAAATCAAAAAAAAGAAATTAAAATAAATATCCCCTTCCAGTACCCGCACAAACCGGTACTATTAATGGTGGTGGTAAATCTTTATTGGTTGTACAATGTCGCACAGAAGCGTGCGGAGGGTATTCATAAATTAACTACGGATGCGGGCGGCGGGTAGAAACCTGTCGCATCTGCATTATTTGGAGACTAAATGCAAAACGGGTAACGAAGTCGCGGAGCTCCTGTTGAGGGGAGGAACCGCGACGGGTAGCAACGAAGGAAGCAAGGCGGCGGAAAAAACCCTTGCCGTCGTCGCCTAAGGCGCCATAGATATCAATCCCGACGGGAGAAAGGAGGATATCGTTTTGGTTGCAGTAAGTGCCGTAATGATGATGTTTCTCGCGCTCTGCGAGTGTTGTGGCAGCGCCTGCGGTAACCGTAAATATAGTACAGATCTGCATTGGGGAATTGGCAGAAATTGAGGTCTCCATTAAGGGGAGAAATTGGGGTGTTTTAATGATTGAAAAATAGGTTAGCCTATGTTCCAAGTATAACGGGTGTCCGCTGCAGGATCCGATTATATTGCCAGCTAAGAGCTAACAGGATGGTCCACGTCATCCACGTGCAGCGACATGCGCGAAAAAATAGTTTGCGCAACTGACGACCAGATCGTGCAACTGATGCGGCTCAACACGCGCGTGCGGATCACTCCGACAGGGGTTGCTGAACTTCTCCGCGATACGCGGCAGAAGACCCTCTGTGAAGAGGAAGGTGGCAGGAGAGGGTGACCCCAGAGAATCAAACGCCAACGGTTGGAACTCGAAATTGGGGGCCTGGGTCGGGTTGTCTGAGGGCGGTGGCAGACACTGCGAAAGTTTTCGCTGCAGGTCCGTAACCTAGTTGCGGTGAGCGATGGCAGCGACACCGCCCATTTCGCGGGTAGCCCTCGATCTTACGTTGTCCTTGAACGGAGAGACGATGGTGACATCACAGGCAATGGGGTGGACCGCGTTGCCGTCGGAGGCAAGCGTTGGGTGGACAAGGATGTCAGCGGGTCGTAGCTCAGTTCCTAGGACGAGGAGTGGGACCTCCAACTGGCAGTCTAAGCCTGCTGCGCGGGCGATACGGCCGGCGATGACGTTTCGTAGCGATTCATGCCGGTGTTTGCGAGCGAATCCACAGGGTACTGGTCGACTGCGTGATCTCCCAAGCTGTCCATCGGGCGTTTACAATGCTCGGTGTTTTAATGATTGAAAAATAGGTTAGCCTATGTTCCAAAGCGCATCAAATAATTGGTACAAGTGGTCGGCGTGGGGAAACCAAGAAACGGAACTAATCCGGGTCAAAGTCGCTAGAAGACTGACGCGAGACCAGCCAGCAGGCAGGCCGCGTTGGACGTGGCAGCGGCGCAGCGTGCCTTTGCATGAATAGCTCGCGAGCCCTCCCGTATGATTCCATGGCCCTGACTGCGACGCTTCTTGCCACTTCGGTTATGACGACGTAAGCGTCTGGATGCCAACCGCCGAGGGTGGATATTGGCACGGGGACGAGTCTGCCTCGAGAGGAAGTAGCGAAGAAAGATTGGTACTTTCTGTGCTTCGCTGCTCGGGCTGCGTTAAGGGAGGTCAAGGGATTGAACGTGTTGACTCTCCTGTTCGATGGCGCGAGAGGATTGAAAAAGGTGATGTCGAAGAAGTCACTCCCCCCGCGGCTTCCCATTGCCGGAATATCCGGTCTCGTGCGGTGGATGCCCTTCCGCGGCTCAACAACGGGATGACGGGCGGCTTTGGCCAGGTCCCTAGTCGAAAGATTCACTTGCCGTTCATGACGGATGCTCCTGGGCCGTGCAGGCAGTGGAGGAGGTGGTCACCGTAGACGTCCAACGTGTGAGGTCAATTTGCTCTTGGGCATGGTGTGCCAGGAGCAAACTGCGGGACTTGGCAGTGATATCGGAGCCACTGGGAAAATTGTCGGGCTTCGATATGCGTTTGCAGTCCGGGACATGGCGCACAGTGTACCCATTCCTTGGAGCCCGGAAGCCCCATGGATGCGCGGAACGCTTGCCTCCTGCAGTCTCCGGTAGGAATCGCCTGTTGAACTGCCTCATGAGAAGCATCCGTGTCTTCTGCGGTGGTGTTTTTGAGAGCAGAACACGTTAAACGGGATGATCTTGGACGGTACGCAAGGCAGGGACCATTTCCGATGGGCGTCCACGGCGGCGGCGTACGTTTCCATTTTGCATACCCCAAAGCATGATCGCAGCAGTTGGAACGCTACTTGTTTGTCTTTCAAGTCTGCGATTGAGTCCAGGAATGGCTGGAGGGTTTCGACGTGGGCCATGAAAGACTGCCTAGTAAATTCTTCAGATCCCACCGGGGCGTTCAGTACGAGGATACCTTAGCCGTAATCCTGCCTGAATTCAGTCGGGTATCAAGTGATATGAATGGGAATCCTCCGTGAAAACCTGTTCCTACAGTAGTGTAAATAGTGCTCCCACTGTTCGTAGGTATTGCTCGAGTCGTAGGCGTTATGTGGAAAGGACTGCTGGACAGATTTTTGCTGTTCATCTATCCGCAATGTAGATGCACCGATTTACACGTATAGTTATAGCAGAATCTTTTGTTTCGGGGGAAATTTTGGGGGAAATGTGGGGGTTTTTGGGTTATTTTAATGCATGGAAGATGTGGTCGGTTATATCCACGCGGCTAATGCGTTATGTGGGATAAGTCGTCGCTGATGGGTAACACTACAGTACAGTACATGACCTTCCTTACAGAGCCGGCTCAATGCCGGCGAGCAGGCATGCCGCGTTGGACATGACGGCTGCAGCAGCGTGCCTTTGGGTAAGCACCGCTCTTTTGGGGTGTTTTTAATGCATGAAAAATATAGTCAGCTGTTCCCTAAGGGATGTCGTGATGGTAAAGGCTTTTGTTACGTAAATGAACTAGGGCTTTGAAGGCGAAACTTTGGAGAAATTTTTGGGTTATTTTAATGCGTGGAAGATGTGGTCGGTAATATCCGAAACTTTGGTGTGGTGTTATGAACATTTTATTTACTCCCGCAAAGAGCCATATAGGGCTATGTTGTCGGGGAAAACTGAGATGTTAACCATGGAGTTTTCGGGCGGGGTCGAGTGTAATTCATGAGATCGGTCGGGTCCATGCGCAGACCCAAAAAAACCCAGTAGGAAAAAAAACCGGCCTTGAACTCGATGCCGATCTTCCTCGTTTTGAGGGAAAAATTGGGGTGTCTTAATGATTGAAAATAGGTTAGCCTATGTTCCAAAGCGCATCAAATAATTGGTACAAGCGGTCAGCATGGGGGAACCAACAAAACGGAATTAATCCGGTTCAAAGTCGCTAGAAGGCTGATGTCTAGCGCTTTTCTTCGCGGAAATCTTAAAGTGTGAAGTAGTCCTTGTCCGAGAGTCAGTGCTTGAGCTTGTGTTTGATCTTGTCCGTTCTCGTTTTGCTTGAGTTAGTGCTTCTGGTGGGGTTTCACGTTTCGTACCTTCTCTAACATGTGCCAAATGAGGAAATTTACCCTTTTGGTCACAGCTTTGTGTTTCCTGCATGTTGTAGTGCTGTATGCATATCTTTGCATATGGGACTGTGAGCAGAGGAATTATTAGCTATTTTCTACCTTTTCGTGTAACATTAGAGAAACAGGAGCCACCCGTGGAGCAGACTGTCTTGACCTCACAAGAGTCAATTCACTCGCACCGCAGGGGCATCAATGTTCAATGCAGCCTGCCTGATGGCAGGTCTCCGGCCTGCTTTCTAGGGAGACGAGGGCGTGCGCTAAACTTTTAGTGTGTAAGCTTACATTGCAAAATAATTGGGATAGGTAGATCCAAATAATAATAAATAGTTCCAACTTGAATAAATAAATAAATGCCACAATCGGACTTAGAATGAATAATGAATAGAAAACCAAATTTAATAATATCTGATCGAGGGGAATATTTCGATAGCCCGAGGATGTAAAAATATTTCTAACAACCTAGACTACTTATACTCTACACCAGGGTGAACCTGCTACAAAAATCAGGTGAGCCGTTCAATAATTTTGGTAGACATAATTTAGGCTCAGCAATAATTATTGCAGTATTTTCCAGGTAAGCAATCATCCAGATAATAATTTGTTGGTAGCATAAATGTAGTAATTATAGCCTGTATAATAAAAACCCAACTGTAGGACATAAAAATTATTTCACACTGAATTCAGCATAAAATAGTGCCAGTGAAAAATAGAGAAAATTATTCCTTGATGATTCATAATAAATATAAATTGTGGGCCTCAATAAAAATATTGCTCCAGAATTCAGCATCACTGTAGGACATCGGGATAGAAATTAAAATATTTGGTCAATTTTCACATACATCCACTCGGCTTCATCCCTAATGGTGAGGGGGGAGAATCTTTTAGTGTGTTCACATACATGCACCATACAGGAAGTGGCCCAATGGAACATCCGGCCTCACTTCAGGAAATGACCCTGCTTTCCAAAAATTAAACTACCCAACTTTCCCCCCTTGCACCATCAGGCTCGAGAGTGAAGTTTCCTACATCATCTGACAGTAATATGGGGCCCGTTCCTTTTTTCGTCCTGAGCCAGCCTCACAGGAATAATGTACGTATTGCACTTCCTCATTTCCCGTCGGCAAATCCACGACTGCTTCATGTAGCTCAGGAAACAGCTGATCATGTCTTTCAAATATTAAAACACCCTAACCTTTTCCTTGTATAATAATATTATTTTACTACACCTTCGATTTGGTCAAAGCAGAGGGCTGGCAAGTTTCAAAGTTGCCACTGGTTTAACGTAGAAGAAATATCAAGGATTCATTTTCTGTCGCGCTACCAGAAAGGCAGATTCGCCTCGATCCCAATCTATTCTCGGTCGGTGGCACCCATATGCTTTTGCTTGTGTCAAAGAGGAGGCGATTTTTATCCTGAGGGAATACTTGGGTGTTGTACTCTTGGAAGATGCATTCAACTATCGTGTGAAGGGCCATCGAGGCAGCACTGGAAGGTAAAGGCAATTTATTCACAAACTCAAGCGACTGGGATGGTCTCACGATGCTGGCGATCTGTTAATATGTTTGTCATCTACTTTTTCGTGTATCAAGGGCGGGTGTAGTAACAGGGGGGCAGGGGGGTTCGTTTAGTGTAACAGATAAGCGAGCTGATATCCAGTCAACTTGTATGATGGTAGTGAGCATGTACATGAAAGGTTGGGGCAGTGCTAAAGGCATGAAGTTCAAGAAACTAGCTGCTACTGTTAAAATCTGGACGTATATCAAGTTTTAGCCCTCTTATCCTTCACAGTAAAATTCCACGCATAAACTTTCCGTGTAATACATTATTCTACCACGTTCGACTCTTCACCATTCCTGACGTGACTACAGGTTCGCTTGAATCGTAAGACGGTAGACTGCACATCTATCCAAACAGTCTCGGATGTTGCTCTGACGAATGAAATGTAATGATTGACAAGTACTAACTCTTGATCCCTGTAGTCCTTCCTTTACCTTTACAGTAGAATGCCGGGGAACGACGGAAGCTGAGGGACTTTGGGACCAAAATCGCCGCCATTCCTGGCAAAGCTCTACCTGGACGCTCGAAAGTCGGATGGCATTTTGTGCCGCTAGCCTTTGACTCCCTTGGATGTCCGTCTGCGACCACATCTAAGGTGGTCGACGAGTGCACGGCTGTCATCGCGGCCCGTATCGGAAGCTCAAGGCGAGGGTGTCATTTGGGATTCATAAAAAGCTGAGCTATGCCATTTGGTCCACGTGTGCAGCTTCGGTGATTGGTCGTAGTCCGCAACATGCAGATGTTTGCCTCTCCCTCTCAAGCAAGTTAATTTTAGCGGCCCTGCACGTTGCACTTCCCAAGTCTGTTGATAAAGAACGAATTTATCTTTACAGCAGAACGAAATTTCTCCTCCCTCCTCCCACTTATCAGTCTGCAATTCTCCGCTAGTTACAGGTCAGAATTTTTGGCTAAAAAGGAAATTTCACTCTGGTCGATCTTTCCAGACGTGACCGTCCAGTATTTTACATGCAGTAAACCCTCTATTTTGAATAACATAACAAGAATTAAGGAGGAAGTGAGAAGCAATTGCGTAAAAGAACTGCATTTTCTCTGTTTTAACCCAAAGGCATGGAGCAGCAGCAGTGATGTCCAATGCATCATGCGTGCTGACGGGCTTTGAGCCACCCATTTAGACACACGAGTGACTTTACCCATTATCCTGAACAAGTCTAGCATACACCGGTAGATAGCCGAACCGCACATTTCAAAAATTAAAGAACCAAATCGATTCACGTACACCCTACCTACATGAAAATAGCAGAGCTTGTGCTTATTGCTGAAGTATTCCCGGGCTTCGTCGTAATTTCCACTCCGTCGATTGGTGCTGTGAAAAAAAACATCATTAGCATAAAGCGCAAACTTTTAGTTCTTGAACTTAGTTCCTTCTTCAACCAACCATGACATTGTAAATACCCTTTCATAATTCTGCACTGCTTTCTCGAACAAAATCGGGCAAATCATACAGACGAATCCAATCACCATGCGCTCGAATGTGGAGCCTTTAATCCCGAACATTCGTCCATTGAAATCCCAGGTACCACTATGCTTGAGTGTTGACAGAACAATGAAGAGAACATACTTCGTTTTTGATCCAGATTTTCGACCTCGGCCTCCTTCGTACTGAGCACGGACAGGTTGTTCTATAATTCGTTATACAGCATCAAATTCCAAAGAGAAAAGTTAGTCATTTACATAACTGCCCCAGATCCTCCAGATTCAACAAAAGTGTCCATAACAGGACAATTTGACTCCTCATTGTCCGACTCCGACTCCATTCTTCTGAGTCTTGTAGGAGTTGGTGCATTTTTTCATGCTGTTTACAGTATAGCCGAACTCTTTTATAGTCAAGGTTTCATTTTATGTTTGTTTCAATTGTGGCACTGAGAGATTTGGGCGGTATGATGTTTCGGTTTTACAGGTGTTATACTTGGCGGTTTATTTCCTTTATGTTTTTCATCTCATTTTAAAGGTGGATTACAGAATCGAATCTATTAATTTTATAATTTTCGAAGGAGTTTGTGATACTTTTGTCCCGCGTGTTAGTGTGTTTTGGCGAGAGCATGTTACATCTCTCTAAATTAAGCGCAAATCGTGTTTTCAAGATCGTACGAGTGCCTGTCGACCCTATCCTTGATCGTTTACTTTTCAGAATGGCCGTTTGCGGTACTTTGTTGCATGATTTTAGTTCACAGTACAGTCAACTATAGCTTACCAGACAGTACTACTGTAGTCATACTCGTCTATGCAGGGTTCTCTGTTATCGCCCCGTTTGGACATGCTGCTGCGACCGCCAGCGCCATAGACGCTGCACCGGCCCGCCAACTTTCTGCCGAGTATAATGCCTCGCGATTTGCCGCCCTACTGGAGGGACGCAGGTTCCGCGGGGACCTGGCCTTTCTCCTGGCCCAAGCGCGGCCGCCTCTCCGCCACTATTACTTTAGAATACCTGGACGCACGTACTCTATTGACCTGGGACCTCTTGACCCCACCGCCCTTTCTGCCACACCCAAAAACATCCAACTCAGCTAAATAGGATGTAGCACAAGGCATGGGCCAAGGCGTTCTGGCAAGACGATGCCTGAACAGCCTCCCCAAGCCTGAATCAACACAGTGCCGACGACATCAGGCGCCGGATCCGTGGCCTTGCCTTCCGACACAGCCCCACCGCTGCATTACTCTTCGCCCCCCCAACCAATGCTACCAAGGTGTCACAAGCCCACCGGACCGTCATGCTATCCCGTCACCTCGGATTGCAGGTCTATTCCGACTCACTCCGATAACCTGTTAGCATTGTAAGCGAACCATGGACGCTCTTGGTGATCACATGGCTGACCCCGCGCCAGCCGGGTTTTGCCGCACACATCTTCACAACGCCCTCCGAAATGCGCTCGCATACCATGACTTTCGGGCCGCCCGACTTGACTGTCAGTACGAAGTTCCTGTCCTCATCCATGGCACAATGCTTCGGCCCGCGGACATCCTAGTAAGCCCCCCCAGTGATCCGAGCAACATAGAGACACGGCCTGTCGCGTGTTACATTACCGTCGCCCCGTTCAAAGACGCCGTCCGCACCAAGGCCACCTCGGCCGCTGGCAGTGCTGCCGTATTGGCGCACCGTGACAAGGTACGGGACCCGGAACGCAAGCTGTCGCGCGGCCCCCCTGCACCGTCCGGCACCCCGACCCATGCACCGAACTTTACGTTTCAACCGATTTCGTTTAATTCTCTCGGTGCGCCTGCACCACAAACTGTTGTTTTGCTTGAGGAGTTAATCCCGCGAATAGCGCGGAGGTTTAATACGAATTCAGGCGTGATACGCCGGCGTGTATAGCAGCGCCTTAGTTGCATCATCTGGTCGTCTATCGCTATAGCTATCTGCTCGCTTACGCCGCTGCACGTGACCGACGTGGATCACGCGGTTAGTTCCTAGCCCTATAATCGGTTCCCGCAGGGGACACCGTAGAAACCATTTGATGTAAACTATTCATGGAGACAAGGGACACCACTGCCGAAAGGACAACAAGGAGGTGGACAGCAGCGTTTGTGGGTGGTGGTTTTGGTATTGGGGCTCTGAAGTGGTTTGGGTTTTGGGGTGGGTTTCTGGTTTTGGGTGTGGGGGTTTTTGGTTTTGGGTGTGGCTTGTTGTTGTCGGTCGAGACTCACACCCCGATCGACCAGCCTTTATATAGAGATTCGCAAATTACTGAAACGCACAAATTGCTACTAAATTCCTAGTAAAGCATAAAAAGTGGCCCTTAGACCCCTATTCGCCTGTTTTGAGGCGCCTCTACTGTACTGTTGTGCAGTGAACGCCATTTGTGGCTCAGAGCCATGCACAGTACTGTACATGGCTCTCGTATCCAAATTTGTGGCCATGTACAGTACTGTACATGGCTCTCGGACCATAATTTGTGGCCACAGGACACCGGCCACTATGAGCCACATAACACTATCCTCCCCCTACAGCAGGCCACGGGACGGCTTGAAATCCAATGGGCTCTTATCAATCCAAGTTCAAATGAGCACTACATAAATCAATTTTTTTTCTTCTTTTTCTTTTTCTTTTTCTTTTCTTCTTTTTTTGTTTCCATTTAAATCAAAAACGCAGAAAAATAAATCACTAATATATCTTAACATAGATGTTTTGGTCGCCTTGTGTAAAGCTGCAGCCTGCGGGCATGAATGGGACGCCTTGTTTGGCGACCATGAAGTGACGCTAATTCATAACGAGGGTGCTTTACCTTAATGATGCGGCACCGTCCATAATACTGCGAGGATAATGCAGGTCACTTGACAGTAGAACTTAAGGAACGCCCATGCGCTACTAAAACCCAGTCGCCCACCTGACACGTGATGCCTGTTTCGTCCGCAAACCGTTTTTGGCCTCTTAGTTGTTCCATGGCTCGATTCATTCTCCACACCTTGCAAGCTAGTAGTTAGCTCGCTCTATGGTCTTGGGTGGGGTTTGTAAGAGTCGACGTAGCATCCGTATGCTCCAGACGGGATGGTACTCCGAGCATCAATTCAAACGGGGAGAAACCACTCGAGAGCCGCCGACGCTTGTAGCCGTACAGGACTGTGGGGAGTACATCTTCCAATGCGTCCCCGTGTTCCAACATCATCTTTTTTACTGCAGATTTCAAAGTTCGTACCATCCGTTCTGCCATTCCATTAGACACGGGTGCGTAGGCCAGGATCGTTCTCCAAGAGATACAGTTTCTTTTCATGAAGTCCACCAGAGCTCGGGACGTGAAGCAAGTGGCATTATCTGATATCATTCTTACCGACGGGCCAAAAAACCAACATATTATCTTTCTTAACGAACTCTATTACTACATGGGCCGTAGTTGATTCCGCCGCGACGGCGAACGGCCATCCAGTTAGGTGCTCCACCGCTATTAGAATGCAGCGATTTTTTGATCCTTGCTTGGCGGAAGAGGACCGGCAAAATCGATAGAATAAGTCTCGATATATTGTCAGGGGCACTTAAAGTTGTCTTGTAAGGGACCAAAGCTTTGACTCCTCACATCCTCTACAGCTCTTCACAAACTCGTGAATGTCACGATAGACTCCAGGCCACCAATATCGATCCAACACGAACTGCTTGGTGGTTCGAACATCCCATTGTCCCATTTCGTCGTGGAACATCCTAAGTATCCCCACACGAGATGAAATGTGTGGAATAGCTCGGATACCCTTCGCGGTCCGTCGAAACAGCTGTCCTTCCCATAGTATAAAGCTTTTTTGCGCCCCTTTTGACCGAAGGTTTGAGTTTTTCGTTGTCCTCAATAATCTCTAAACTTACTCAAATACCTAATGACATTCTGTAAGGATGGCTCCAAATCGAGGTTAATCACCTGAGACTCTGTAAGCATGGCGAGCATCCTTCGTCAGATGTTGACCCTGGTTTTTCTGGAAGAGCAAAGCGGAGAGATAGTCTGCTGGGAGCGTTTTCCTTCCCTGCTCGGTACTCTATCGTGAAATCATATTCAGCTAGAAAATCGAGCCAGCACGCTAACCTCCCGTGGACATCTTTCCTTTTGACCGCATTCCGGAGAGCTTGGTGATCGGTGATTAACCGGAAGGGGCCCGACGAGAGTAGTTAAACGCGAAACTTCGCAAGACAAAATTACGGCCAAAGCTTCTCTTTCGCTAGCACTATAATTTCGTTCAGATGAATTCATAGTACGGCTCGCATATTGGATCGGGTGTAACTTTCCATCTTCTTTCTTTGGTGTTAGAATAGCCCTGATGGCGACTTTTGATGCATCCATCTCAACGACAAATGGAGCTGAGAATTCTGGGGTAAGCACAGGTGGCGAAGTAAGTTTTTCCTTCAGCTCCTCGAAAGCAGACGTCATTTCTTCCGTCCATTCGAATCTTCTATTTCCTGAAGTTCCAGCATGTAAGGCGGCTGAGATCTCTGCAAATCCTTAAATTAACCGCGGATAATAACCTGCCAAACCAGGATACTGCGTAATTCCGTTGTGGATTTCGGGACTGGTGCCTTTTTGATAGCCTCTACTTTTCTTTCGTCGACACTGACGCCATTTGAATCCACCAAATGGCCAAGTAGTTCCACTGAGGGCATCGCGAAACTGCATTTGGTTATTTTCAATTTCAGACCCGCAGCCGCTATGGTCTGAAACTTCCCTCAAGTGCTCCACATGTTCATGCAAGTCAGATGAAAAGACTACTACGTCGTCCAGATAGACGCGTGCGAACGGGATGTCTCGTAAGACCTTGTCCATCATTCGCTGGAACGTTGATGGGGCGTTCATTAGTCCAAACGGCATTACTTCAAATTTAAAGGTTCCGTAGCGACAAACAAATGTAGTCATCTCCTTACAGTTTTCGCTCATGCGAACTTGCCAATAGCCGGCGAACAGGTCCAGTGTGGTAAAGACCGAACCTCCTCCCAGCTCATCAAATATTTCCTCTATCCGGGGTAAAGGCCATCTGTCAGCCTTCATTTGTCTGTTGAGGGTGCGATAATCGACACAAAACGAGGATTTCCGTCCTTCTTTTGAGCAATTACCACCGGAAATGACCACTCAGATGCTGCAGGCGTAATTATTCCAGCCGTGAGCATGTTATCAATTTCATATCTCACTACATCGTAGTGTTTTGGGCCATCCGTCGCGCACGTGGTAGAATGGGGTTTTTCTTTTAGCTCAAATCCGTGAGTTATAGAAACGGAAGTCGGACGTAACTCGTTCATGTTCCACGCAGCTACCCCCGTCTCCCGTAAGGCACCGCTTATATCTCTCTGAAAGTTTTTGGAAGGTGTGCAAGACAAGCTCGTAGTGCACCGATTAGCTACTCTGTCTGAATGTCGTCTACGGATATTGCTCCCGACCCCCCAGGTTGCATACTGATTGGGATATCTTCAGAGTCTCCGTCCCTAACGACGGCTACCACCAGTTCATCTTCTGTATCAGAGGCGTTCGTGAATAGATCCGAATCGGAAGTAAAGTCTTCGCTTGGGTCTTGTCTCCTCTCCCCAGTATGATCTTTCTTTCTATGGCACGGAAGTCGGGCTCCAACGGGACTAAAACCTCTTTTTCATCTACGCGTATTACAACTGAGTCTGTGTCGAAGTCCATAAGAGCCTTTAGTGTCTTTAAGGTCGGCCTCCCAATGATAATGTCAAAAGGGGTATTTTCCACCACGAGGTACTCTAATTGTACCGTGAGGTCCACAAAAGATGTCGGAACTTTTGACATGGAACCAATGCACCCAGCGACGACTCCATTAGCCACCGTTATGGTGCGAGTAGTTTCCTCTGGAGAAAGGCATATGCGTTCCGAGAATTCTTTTGACATTACGTCCGGGACAGCTCCCGAGTCCAGTAAGGGCCAAGCCTACGTGCCATACACTCGTAGTTTGGCCAACCGGAGGAGCCTGTCTGGAGACTCGTCTCTTTTCAGATATTCTATCTGTGTAATCATGGAGGCTCTCGCGCCCGTAGGTTTTTCCGATATGACGGCGAATGACCTCCTTCGCTCCGTCCGCCTCTCCGCGTAGGAGTTGTCCAAAAGTAAGTCCACAACTAGCATTCGAGAGTTCCGCAAGCACATCATAGCGGCTTACATACTCCTGTAACTGGCGAACAGCAGCCCTTTTCGACCTACTGCCGACTTTTTCTTTCTTCTTACTTCGCAAGTTTAGATCTGGCTCTTTTTGAGGGGCATTATGGATGACAGGGGGATGATTGAGAAGCCTTGGAATTGGAATTCCGGTACGATCTTCTTGACGTGCTTGTTTTCTTACGGCTTGCCCGTCAGCTAGCCTTTTTGTAGCATTCACAGCTTCAACAGGAGCCTTTTACTCCTTCATAACGGTAACTTTTTTCTCCAGTATTTTCTTTAGCACCTTTGTTGTCTGAAAATCGGACTGCTTTTCTTACTTTGGTCCAGCAGGTAGCTTCCGAATGGCCTAGTTTATGGCACAGGGAGCAACGGATATTTCTCTCGGGATTTTTCGGACAACGACCCCCACCATGTCCTGGTTCTCTGCAGTAGGAACAAGACGTTCCCCCGCCTTTTGCCAGTCTGCGGGACCCAAGATGCCACGATTGTTATCTTTCTGTTTTTTGATGAGCAAAGTGAGTCTTGACAGGGCTTGGGCCTAGGCGTCGACTTTGTTTTCGATAGTCCTGGTACGGGCATCCGAGCGTACCATGAGTCTGCAGGAGAAACTTGTGGGGTCGAGAGGACGCGGAACCGATGAAAGACAGGTGATTGAACCAGAAATCTTTTAAAGCCTGCACTATCCCTGCGTATTCTGTCGATCCCTAAAGGCGAGAAATTGTGCCAACTCACTATGGTTACAACCGGCCGACCTTAAAAGCCGCTTTTTCGTACAGCTTATCGATGATTTTCAGCGATCCGGGGATATCATCAATAGCAAAACCCGCTTCTAGGTCTTGCCGGATGACATCTTGAGGTTCCTCTGGAGCCGCAAAGTTCGAAATGATCCTTTGTTTTACCATTTTATAGTTCTTTGCCTCCTCTGTCAGTGAGCCGTCTTTGGCAAAGGAGTCGTAGTAAAAGTCGAATGCAGCATCATCTAAGTGGGCAAGCAGTTTCATTGCTTTTTCGTCTTCTTCTTTCCCAGCAATAACAACATTCTCAAAATAAAAAAAGAACCTGCGAACATCGTCGCTTCCATTAAAAACTAAGATACTGTCATCAATTGAGTTCGAAACGGAAGGGGAATTAACCCCCCTCCACAAGAGTACCATAATAGTGCCCTTTTCTGTCAAGCACTGGAAGGGATCTTTTTTCATTCGCACCTCTATTTGAGGGTTCCAATTTTATTATTTTTTTCTTTGAGTTCTTTTGTGTTCTTTTTCTTTTTTTCTTTGTTTTCTTTCTTTATTTCTCTTTTTTTCTCTCTATTTTTTTAGTTCAATAAAATATTCTAACTACGTCTCCTCTCAGCGAGAAAGGATGCTATCCTACGGTGCTTGTTACTGAGCAGGTGGTCTCTAGGTCGATTTCCTGGGCGAAAGTAATGTCGCAATCAGTACACCGCGGGGGATCCTTGCTTTCCCTTAACCTTTGTTCTGCCTCCGGTGCCTCCCGCCAGCCTCGTGGACGTCTTTTGTCCGGAACCGACAAATTCGATGTCGCAGATGCGACAGTGGAACTTGACTTTTTTCTTTCTTGTTCCTCTCCCTTCTCTCCCGATCTGTTGCGACCTTGAAAGCTGTGGTGCAGACAAGGTCAATGCGGGCCTGGGTCCGAGAGGGAGTAGCCACGGAAGAAGACCCTAGGCGGTTGTACGGTGAGACGGACGACACGAAGGCCGTGCAAACGAGGGGGTTGTCTTGAGTAGCTAGAAGCTTGGAGAGGAGACCTGTCACAGATGGAGACCTGTTCGGATTCTTCGCACCCCTCCTCGGCCTCGTCGTCAATAAGGGGGTGCCTCGGGTAGGCTGTACTGGCAGAGCTCTCCCCTTCGGTAGGCGTGTTGACGAGGCCTTCCCTTTCTTCCCTCTGACGGAGTTCGTGATACCTCTGATGATCCTCTGGGTCCGCAGTGGCTTCCTTAACCCTCCAACCATTCCCCAAAGTTCCAATAAGGTTTTACAGTCTAGCAGTCACTGAGGGTATTGCCACCTTGAACTTCGAGCTAAGCACCGAAAGTCCAAAGAAACAAGGGACACCTGCAGTATAATGGTTATTGCCCCCTTGAACTTCGGTATGCACACCGTAAGTCCAAGGGACAAGGGACATTACTGCCGAAAGGACAACAAGGAGGTGGACAGTAACGTTTGTGGGTGGTGGTTTTGGTATTGGGGCTCTGAAGTGGTTTGGGTTTTGGGGTGGTTTTCTGGTTTTGGGTGTGGGGTTTTGGTTTGGATGTGGCTTGTTGTTGTCGGTCGAGGCTCACACCCCGATCGACCAGCCTTTATACAGAGATTCGCAAATTACTAAAACGCACAAATTGCTACTAAATTCCTAGTAAAGCATAAAAAGTGGCCCTTAGACCCCTATTCGCCTGTTTCGAGATGCCTTTGCTGTACTTTAGTGCAGTGCACGCCATTTGTGGGTCAAAAGCCATGCACAGTACTGTACATGGCTCTCGTATCCCAAATTGTGGCCATGTACAGTACTGTACATGGCTCCCGGGACCATAATTTGTGGCCACAGGACACCGGCCACTATGAGCCACATAAGACTATTACTAAATCTTTTTTTGAATACCATAGAATTTTAGCAAAAAATATTTTTTTCTTTTATTAAATTTTCGCACTATGTCATACTTGGATGTGACGTTGGGGCGCTGTTATTTCGTGTTTAACACTACTTTTTTTGTACCCTCTCTTGTCATATCGAGAAAAATGAGTATTTTCCATAAAGGACTATTTAGGATTAGCACTGTCCTTCATCGTCTTTAGCTGACTTGTCTTTTTATTTCTTCGCTTAAGCTCCCTCCTCCACCTACACCTCGCCTCCCTCGTCCGACGTTCGAGCCCGCTCCCGTGGTCCTGCTGCGGTTGCGCTCTGTCGCGCGACGACGGTGCTTTCGCCCTCATCTTCCCTCTTCTCCTGGTTTTTTCTCTTTTTTCTTCTTTGATTCTCCCGATCTTCGCCAGATTCGTTTTTCCACAGCGCTATCTTATTGGCTACTTCTTGATTTTAAGTCTATCGTGATCTTTTTATTGGCTATTTCCTTTCCCGTGATCTCCCGACCCCACAGTTTCTGCCACCATGCCTTCCCGACCTTCTTCTGGGCATTCCGACACCGTTGTTTCCCTAACCCATGCGTCGATGGACTATCTGGTCAAATGCGTCTCCATCTTTGATGGAGTCGTCAATCTCTCCGACCCTGCAGCCACAGCTGCATTCTGTTCTGCCGTTCAGAACTCCCCCGTGGCGACCGCTCTGGCCCCTTCTCTGCAAAACAACCCTCAGTTTCGTTCCGTCCTGCAGATCTTGACCTCTCTTGCGGCCCCTTCCTCGCCGACTTCTCCAGCCACTGAACCGGACCAATCTCCCAATCCTGCTCCTCAGCCTCCCGCACAATCCTACCTACGCGCGGCGGCCATGCCCCCAACAGCCCCAAAACCCCTCCGCCGTCTCCCTTTCCTGGGCCGCCAAGGCCTCACCCATCAGGGTGACCTTTCAGCTGTTCGCATCTCCACCAAGTTTGCGGGCCGCGTCCGCCGAGCTACTCGAGGGCTTTTTGGCGGCAACACCAAGCGAGTTGTCGTCGTCACGTCTCCTCCGGACTTTCCTGTACATGATCCGTCCGCTTTCCGCCGAGCCATCACACAAGGTGGTTTTCCGGGCTCCTGTTCCATTATTCGCTCCTCTTCCCCTCATATCTTCATGGTGTGCGCTGCCGAGCGGGATTTGGCGTCTTTGCCTCCCGCCTATACCGCCTTCCGAAACTTGGCGAAGACATCGGACAACTACGACCCTCCCGAACTCGTGTTTTCCGAAATCATGGACATCTCTTCAGACCTGTCACCTGCCCAGCTCCGCGGCGTCCTTCCTGGCCTTCGACAAGAAATCGAACGCCTGGAATCTCCGTCCTGCTTGTGGTATCCGGCTCCTGCTTTTGCCCAATCCCTCCGCGAAATGGAGTCCGCAGCTTACCAGACTCTTTCTGCCGATCCCACCTTTGCCCGGGACATGCCTCCCCTCGCACCCCCTTCGGCTCCCGCTGTCCACTCTAAGCGCCGTCGCGCCCGTCCAGATGTGACCGATACGGATGGTTTTACCCTGGTTGCACGTCGCGGCCCTGGGCCCGCGACCTCTTCTGCTCCTAGCTCCCCCGTTCCCCCGCAGGTTGATGGTCGGTTCTCTGTCCTCGAATACGTCCCAGTTCCGGAATCAATGACCGATAATGACCAGTAGGATTGCTTCTGTCCCTCCTACTGCCCTTACTTTCCCTGCTCTTTTCAGGGCTTCGATACCCGTTCTTCCGTACATCCCTCGCCCAGTTCAAGCAGCGGCCTACGACCTCTATTTTGCCTCCTTGAGCCGTGTCATCGCTGCTCCGTCTGATGCACATCGTCATCGTGCCCTTCTCGAACTTGTCGCCCTCCCCAAACTCGTATTTCGACGCAATCATCCTCGCTTCCATCGCTCGAGCCGCTCTGAAATCTGCTCCAATCTTGCCGACCGCATTCGTCTCGCATCTTCCGGTCTTTTCGATGACCTCTTCATTGAAGCCCTCTCCCTTTTCGGGGCCTCCCACCCCCTGCTACCCATGCCGACGCCTCTCATTCCCCATCTACCCTCCAGCGCAGCCGCCGCTTACTGCACCGTGGCAGTCCTTCCCGCGCCACAGCAGCCTTACTGCACGATACCCCACCTGTTGTGCCCTCGGAAGACATTCTCCGCAGACTCAAATCCCTTCACCCCACGCCCACGTCCCCCGTTCAGCCCCTCCCTAACTCTCGTCTTCCCCCTGCCGTCAAGTTTTCCGTTTCGGATGTTCGTAGAGCCATCCATAGCCTCGACCCGTCCACCGCCCCTGGATCTGATGGCCTTTCCCCGCTCTTTCTCCGTATGTTGCTTCGACCTGCGGGGGAGTGCATCCCGCCCGCGACTGTCTTTATGTGCTGACCAAGTTTGTTAACATGTGTTCCAACGGCGAACTACCGGACTCGTGCAGGGCCTACTTCTGTGGGGGCCGGCTCACAGCCCTCCACAAGCCCAACGGTGGACTTCGCCCTATAGCTGTTGGTCTCCTCCTCCGCCGACTTATTGCCCGCCTCCTCGCTCACAAGGCTTGCTCGACTGCAGCTTCCTATCTCTTGCCTCATCAACTCGGCGTGGGCGTTAAAAGCGGGGCAGAGGCCATTGTTCATGCCGTCCGTCGCCTGACGCAAAACACCAAGTTCCAGGACCACGTATTGATCCAAGTCGATGCCCACAATGCTTTCAACAGCATTTGTCGACAACGCATTCTTGATGCCGTTCTGGACTTTGCACCTGGCATCGCGCGATGGGTTCACTACTGTTATGGGGATACCTCTTTTCTCTCATTCGGTTCATTCTCCATACTAAGCGCCGATGGCACTCAACAGGGGGATCCTTTGGGGGCTCTGCTTTTCGCTCTCGCTCTCCATCCTCTCGTTCTCAAGTTCCAGGAGCGATTCCGGCCCCCGCTCAACGCTTGGTATGCAGACGATGGGAACTTGGTCGTTCCCCGCTCGCAGGCCCTCGAGGCTTTGCAATTCTTCCAGAGTCAGGGACCAGCCATCGGGTTCGCACTGAATATGACCAAAACTCACGTATACGGCCTCTCCTATAATCCCTCTCCCCTCACTCTTCCCTGCCCCTTCTCCACGCCCGATGGCTTTACCGTTCTCGGCTCTCCCATTGGTTCCGATACCTTCGTCAGCGCCGCATTTCATACCCGTCAAGCTGAAGTAGATCGCATCTTTTCCTGTCTTCAGTCCTTCGATGACGCCCAGATGGCCTACCACTTGCACCGTTTCTGTGCGAGCGCCTGTAAGGTTGTTTATCTGCTGCGGACTCTCTCCCCCACCAATCTACGGCTTTGGCCGTCAGCTTCGACCGGAAGCAGCGGGAGGCTTTCGCACAGATTCATGGTCCTTGCACCGACTCCGAATGGGAGCAAGCCTGCCTTCCTATTTCCTACGGGGGCCTCGGCATTCTTCTCGCTTCGTCAATCCCTGAGTCCGCTTATGCGGCTTCGATGATTGATGTTTTCCGCCGTTTCTCAGATCTGCTCTCCTTCTCGGGAGACCTACACCTGGAGGAAGTGCCTCGGGCCGCGATTTCTTTATTATCTACCCGTTATCCAGACCTTTCGGCTTCCCTGTCGCCCACTTCCCTGTTTCAGAGGTGTCAAACGCCGGTCCCAGACGAACGGCTCCAGTCTGCTATCTCGTCTGAGCTTCACAGTTCGACGTTTGATCGGATCTTCCGATCATCCTCTGACCGCGACAGATCTCGCCTCCTATCTGTCCGTGAGTCGTCCGCCTGTTCAGCTTTCTCTACTTTACCGCACCCTCACCGCGGCACCTATCTGTCCTCGCAAGCTTGGATAGTCGCTGTATCTCTACGCCTCGGCCGCGCGATTTTCTCTGGTCATGATCGATGTCCGGTATGTGCTCGCCGTTCCAACGACATCGCCCCGGTGCTCGATCCCCTGGGCAAACATGCCCTCACCTGTAAGTACAACGATGGGCAGACTCGTCGCCACAATGTCTTGCGTAACGCTCTCCATCGCTACTGTAAGGAGCTTGGAATTTCTGCCTCTCTTGAACATCTGCTTCCTCCCCTTCCCCCTTCGTCCTCTTCCTCGTCCGCCCTTCGCATAGATCTTTATATCCCTGCTGCATATGGCCTCGACCCGAAGGATATTGCTTTGGATGTCACAGTGGCCCATCCACAGGTCACTTCTCGCGTTTCCCAGTGTGCCCTATCTGGCGGCGCAGCTGCCTCAATGGCTGAACGTGCGAAACACACGCACTACGGTCTAGTCTGCCACACGAACGATATACGGCTTCTTCCTGTTGGTATTGATGTGTTCGGTGCCCTTGGGGCCGACGGTGCGACTTTCTTCCGGCGCCTTTCTACGTTCGCTGCTGCCCGTCGAGGCACCACTCCCCAATGGGAGCTGCACCTCCTAATCACGCGCTTTGTGTTCTGCTTGCATGGGTTACAAGCTCGTCAAATTCTTACCAGATGCATTTCCGATTAGTTTCTCTCTCATCCCCCTATGCATGTTAATTTCTCTGTAATCCTGATAGGGGTAAATCGTCGGGAGAAGAGATACTTAGAACCAACTACCCCAAGACGGAGGTGTTGCGAGCGACAAAAGTGCTACCGTGGTATAGTTGAACAAATAAAAAGGAGTGTATATGGGAGAGAGTTGAGAGGGCTACAAGCAAGTATAAAAGGGGCAGGGTCTACCACTGATGCTCTGCGACCAGCTTAGGAAAAGTTTTCTTGGGTCTGAAGTTGACTCTCAACTTCCTACTACTCGGAGCTTGACCTGAAGTTGTCTGCCAACTTGCTTGACCTCTCAAGGAGGAAGCACTTTACTCAGCTTATATAGACCTTTCGGCTAATCCTAAAGTCTCAATCAAACATACTAAATACCATAAAACGCATTCACGGGAATCGTGTGAACCAGAGAGACCATTAGAAGATATTTCCTCAAGGTAAATATCTAGGTGCCATACCCATGCCAGCCACCCATCGGCCAGGGGTGGGAATTGATGTGGCCATTATATAGACCTTTCAGAGTCACTCGTAGTATCACCCACAACCTAGAACTGTACTGACATCCACTATGACAGCGTGTCCTAAAATAAAAAATCAACCGATGAATTTGCCACACTCACCCAAATTAAAAATATCTTGCAAATTCAAAAACTGTAAAAATATCTTCCCAGTTCCAATACTGTATACAATTATGGTCCTCATCTAAATTTTTTCGTGTGCGAATTTGCGCACATCACGCCCTCCCGCTCAAGACGAACGTCCCGGCTCGTCACTGCTCTTGTTGTTCTTGTGGGAGTTCTATCCATTCATCAGGGAGAGTATAGGGTTCACTATAAGGATATGGTAGTAGCTCATTTCCAATATGTTGAGAGAGTGTGTACCGTGCGATGACCGGCTCATCTCCTTGGTCAAGAGTTTCGTAGATTCGGCGTATGGTTTCATAGTGTTCTCTAATGAGCTCCTCCCGTTTCACTTCTCCAAACCTTCCAAATGTGAGGTAATAAACGTAGTATGCAAACTTTTCTGGCAACGGGTCCAGAAACGGGTATCTGAAGGAGAAAAAAACTCGCAACATAAGGACTGAGTCCTCACGAGTAAGGTGCGCCCCGTGAATGGTCTGGAAGCACATGCAAATACTAATTGCAAAAAAGGAAATTACTTCTGCTTCTCGTGGGTCCTCTGTCATTTCGCGAAGCCAACGTCTAATTGGCAGCCGTCCAATAATTAAGGATGCATAGTTTCCCCTGGGAGACTAGGCGGTGTTTGAGGCGATCTTCTTGGCGATCTTCCTCGCTGCTCCCGACGCCTTGCTCTCTTCGATGATCCGCCCCGATCACTTGATGGTCCAGCTCGTATCATCATCACGGCCTCGGGAGGATCCTGGTCTTCGGCTGAGGTTGTGTTTCTGAGCGGAGCAACGTAAGGTTCCCATAGAGGATATGGGACCAGTCGATATTCCATATCAGGGGGCAAGCTGTAACCTCTCAGTCGCACATCTTGGTTGTTCTTGAGAAATACGTAAACTGGACGGATAATGTTCAGATATGTTTGCGACAAGTCTCCGATAGCTACCATTCCATACCTCCCTATAGAGTAATGATATATGACTTCCACAAACTCTGGACCTGCTTCCGTGAACCTTCCGTTACTCTGATTAATAGTCGGAAATCTTCTTCAGGTAGCAATGGTCCGTTCAACGTACGAAAACATAGGCATATATTAATGTAGAAATGGATGATTACGTGGAGTTCGTAGTAGTCACGCGTAATCGAGATGATCCATTCCCAGGCCCTTTTTCCTCCCATAGGAATCATTCTATAGTTAAAGATGAGTATGCCTCGTGGTTGCGCATAGTCCTGTGTGAGAAGGAATTCTTCAGGCCTCTGATGGTAAGGGACCAGACGACGTGCATGGATTGCCCTCCTTGATCTCTTCCCTGAGCTTGAACAGAGCTTATAATGCGGGTGTCTTTCCTCCGTGACGATGCAAGGGTTCGAGTACTTTGTTTGGAAAGCCGGCCACTTCACAGCCTGTTGCATTGCTTTTCCGTGTGCTACAAGTACTTTAGAGCCGACTGAGAAAGTTTGGACTGGAGGCTCTTCATCCTTATTTCTTGTCTGTGTTAGCGCGCGGTGTGATCTCCAGCTTTCGGTGGCCAGTAGTTCGACCTCTCTACTCTCTTCATCGATAACATTTGTTTCCATATCTCTCTGTAACATTCTAGGAGCTCTTCCGTACATTAGCTCAAACGGTGACCGTCCACTTCTTCCTCTTCTTCGACGATAGCCGTATAACACTTTTGGTAAGGCATCTTCCCACTGGATTTCATTCTCCGACATAGTTTTCGATATTGATCGTTTGATGGTTCCAACCATCCTCTCCGCTTTCCCGTTTGACATAGGAGCATATGCGAGAACTGTCTTTAGCTGAATACCTTTTTCTTCCAAGAAACGAAGCAGTGAAGTTGCAGTAAAACAAAGTGCGTTATCCGAGATGATCCTTTTTGGAAGACCAAACGGTTCAATTATTTCTTTTTCGATGAATCTCAGGACCACTTCAGCATTGGCCTCCTCAACTGCAACTGCTATTGGCCATCCAGTAAGATGTTCCACCCCTATAAGGAGATATTTGTTTCCGGAAGAGGTTTCCTTGAATGGGCCGGCAAAGTCAATTGAAAGGTTTCAAAGAGACCGGAAACTGGAAAGCCTAGAGTTGTCTTATACTTTCGTATTGGCGTGAATTTTTGACAGTTGTCGCAGCTTTTCACGAAATTATAGACGTCCTTATGGATACTGGGCCACCAGAATCTCTCCGTAATGAATTTTTTGGTTGTTTCGAGATCCCAATGCCCTAACTCATCATGAAAAGTCCTCAAGATCTTGATTCTTTCTTTCAAAGGGGCCACTAGTCGAGGACCGGCTTTTGTGTGTCGGAAGAGTTTCCCATTCCACAATGTAAAGGCCTTTTGGTTCCTGCGTACCCAATTTCTGTGTTCGAGATCAACCTTTCTCATTTCTAGTCCATCAAGGAATTTAATAAGTCCGTGAATATAAGCTTCGTACTCGTTATCGATCGGCACTTGAACTTCGGCAACTCCGACGATGTCTTCGGAAGCTTTTTCATTTGGAATCAATGGATCCCTCAAGCGGGATAGGTAATCGGCAGGCTGATTATTGCGTCCGGGCCTATACACAATTTCAAACCGATATTCTGCGAAAATGTCGAGCCATCGGGCCAAGCGGTGATGTACATCTTTCTTTTGGAATGCTGTCTTAAGTGCCTGGTGATCAGTTATCAAGACAAATTTCTCGAGTGATAGAAGGTAAACACGAAACTTTTTCAGTGCGAAGACGACAGCTAGCGCTTCTTTCTCGCAGACTGAGTATCTCTTTTCCGCATCATTCAGAGTGCGACTTGCGAATTGAACAGGGTGTAGTCTTCCGTTTTCGTCTTTTTGGGACAAAATGGCACCCAAAGACCGTTCTGAGGCATCTGTCTCCACAACGAATGGTCTCTTGAAATCTGGATACATGAGCACTGGGGGACACATAGCTTATCTTTAAGCTCCTCAAATGCAGTCTGCATTTCCTTGTTCCAGTAAAATTTTCCGTTCTTCGTAGTGCTGGCATGTAACGGTGCTGCAGTTTTGGCGAAATCTTTGATAAATCTTCTGTAATATGAGGCCAGTCCTAAGAAGCTTCGAACCTCCGTCTTTGAAGCGGGCCTGGGTGCCAACTTGATTTTTTTCGTTTTCTCTGGATCCACTTTAATTCCCTCTTGATCGACGATATGACCGAGTAATTGGATAGACGTTTTCGCAAAGAAGCATTTGCTTAACTTAATTTTCAGGCTGTACGCAGCTATTTTCTCCACCACAGTCTTGACATGCGATATGTGCTGATCCAAGGTTTTTGAGAATATCAATTTTTCATCTAATGGAATCTGCCAATAACCAGTGTAAAGATCAATTGAGGTGAAGTATCTCCCGTCCTTCAAGTCCTCGAGGATCTCCTCCATGTTCGGAATCGGAAATCGATCGGGTATCATTCTCTGGTTCAGTTGTCGGTAATCGACGCAAAAACGCAGCTTTCCATCCTTCTTTGGTGCGACCACAACTGGAAATGACCATGGGGATGAAACTGGCCGAATAATATCATTTTCCAGCATACTTGTAACATTCTCTGAGATAAATTGGTCATATTTTGGCGGTTGACGTCTAGGCCTGTGGTAAATTGGTTGAGTATCGGTAAGTTCAAATGAGTGAGTGACCGGTACACTTGCTTGTCTTAAATCTGATACACTCCATGCAATTACTTCGGAAGATGTTAACATGTCGGATATTATCATTGAGGCGGGGGCTGGAAGGTGCTGTACTTTTTCTTGAATTTCTCCAATTTGGCGCTGGTCCTTTTCTTGATCCTCACCCTCCAAATTTTGAAGGACCTCTTCCGGCGTGCTCACATCTTCAGATATGGAATTCGATATATCCTTGTTTTCCGTGCAATTGTAATCTTCTTTCATGCCCCGAATTCCGTCCTTTGATTCGATATTATCGCAAAAAGAAACACATTCAGGTGTCAACCTACCCTAGAATTCCATTCTTCATCTGTTTCAAACCCAGAATCATAATCGTCCCATGTCATGATCATTGTCCCCCGAGCGTACCCTTTCTCACTTCCGAAAGTGTTAGTTGGTTCGGAATCTTCGCTGTCATAGCTAGAAGTGAAATCTTCACTGTCGGTCTCTCTTAGATCTTCCGGATGTGTGCTTTTGTCGAAATCCAGGGGCATCTTCACGTTTCTGCCGTCAACATTAACTGAAACGATTTGGTTGCCCAAGTCAATGCAGGTCCCTAGTCTTTCCATGGTAGGACAGCCAATGATTGCATCGAAAGGGAGCTCCGGCATGACGAGAAAGTCTACATCAACTTTAGAGTCCCCAAAGAACACGGAAACCTTGTTAACAGTGCCCATGCATTTTGAGACGGTTCCATCCGCCACAGTTATTCTTCGAGTAGTTGGAATAATTTCGAGACCTAAATCTGTCACCAAAGTTTCTGAGATAAGGTTTGGAACAGCGCCCGAATCGAAAAGAGCTTGGGTTTGCATTCCCAATACTTTGACTGGTACTAGTTTAAGACGTCTTGGTGCTGTCGAGGCCGATTGAAGAAACAGTTTCTTACCCTTAGCGGACTTATTAGACCTGATAATTTTTTTGAGTTCTTTTCTCGCATCCTCTGCGTCGCCCCTCAAAAGTTGACCAAACGTTATCCCAGTTGGGGCCGATGCAAGCTCAGCCACCAAATTGTACTTCTTCACATATTCTAGTACGTCCTTCGGGATACTCTTAAATTTCTTACTCTTTCTCGTCTTCTTGGCCGAAGTGTTTCCCACCCCTGGAACAACTTGATCAAGCCTCTTGGTTCGAGGAGGTACAGGTGCTGGGATATGCTCCAGCATTCCATAATCTAGCCTAGGTTTTTTCGACAAAACGTTCCCTTCCCCATCCCTTTTTGTCACATTAACTTGACTGATTTCTTCAGCGATGGATACATTACCGGCATCCGCCAACCTTTGATCCTTCCTGTTTTGTAAGATTTTCATCTCTGGTCCTGACTCACTCCTTGCGTCCGATAAATTTGCTCTTCTGTTGTCTTTAGACCAGCAGTTACTTTCATGATGCCCGTAACGACCGCACTTTCCACAACGAGTGTTTCTATGTGGATTATCAGGACACCTATTTGCAAAGTGTCCAGGCTTGTGACAGTAGGAACAGACTTCTGCGGCCTTGGGGGCCCCAGACTGGTTCTTCTTAATGGTAAGAGTAAGGCTTTCCAACTGCGAGGTTATCATGTCAAGTCGATTATCGAATCGGGTTTCCAACCTTTCTTCCAAGTTTTTGACATCGCTCCTGACTGATTCCAATGCTGCTGCGCTAGTAGCTGGCCTTTGATAATTCTTTTCAGGATGCACGATCGGCATAGATGTACGGGTTTCCCTCGGTATTTCACTTAGTGACTGAAACGTCTCCGAATTTTTGACAAATTCTACTATGGTACCCTTCAGTTCATTAAAAGTGTGAGGGCCCTTGATGAGGAGGAAATCGGAGAGCCGCTTATCCCCATCGCCGCCTTACGCAGCATTCCGTACTTGGCTTGGGCGTTGAACCCAGCCTTTTCATAGAGATCACACAAGTATACCAATGAGCTTAACAAATCGTCGAAGTTGAGCCGGGCCTCTATGGCGGTACGAATCATCTCATCTGGTTCTACCTCCTTAGCATATTCTTTCACAAGCCACTCACATACCTCACCGAAGTTACGCCCATTCCCGTTAAGAGACCACCCGTTGATAAACTTGGCCTTATATTTGTGCTTTGCGTCACCATGAAGATAGGCGAAGATACTTTCGGCCTTCTCTTCATCGCTCTTCTCACGCATCACAACGTTGACATATGTATAGAGAAACTCCTCAACGTCTTCATTCTTGCCCCCTGTGAACGTTATACGAGCAGCGTTGAGATCCATGATTACAGAAAAGAAATCCCCTCGAATGGTTCCCTAAGACTGCTCAACTCGAATACCTCGGGTGCAACCCCCTCCACAAGAGTACCAAATGATAGGGGTAAATCGTCGGGAGAAGAGATACTTAGAACCAACTACCCAAGACGGAGGTGTTGCTAGCGACAAAAGTGCTACCGTGGTATAGTTGAACAAATAAAAAGGAGTGTATATGGGAGAGAGTTGAGAGGGCTACAAGCAAGTATAAAAGGGGCAGGGTCTACCACTGATGCTCTGCGACCAGCTTAGGAAGAAGTTTTCTTGGGTCTGAAGTTGACTCTCAACTTCCTACTACTCGGAGCTTGACCTGAAGTTGTCTGCCAACTTGCTTGACCTCTCAAGGAGGAAGCACTTTACTCAGCTTATATAGACCTTTCGGCTAATCCTAAAGTCTCAATCAAACATACTAAATACCATAAAACGCATTCACGGGAATCGTGTGAACCAGAGAGACCATTAGAAGATATTTCCTCAAGGTAAATATCTAGGTGCCATACCCATGCCAGCCACCCATCGGCCAGGGGTGGGAATTGATGTGGCCATTATATAGACCTTTCAGAGTCACTCGTAGTATCACCCACAACCTAGAACTGTACTGACATCCACTATGACAGCGTGTCCTAAAATAAAAAATCAACCGATGAATTTGCCACACTCACCCAAATTAAAAATATCTTGCAAATTCAAAAACTGTAAAAATATCTTCCCAGTTCCAATACTGTATACAATTATGGTCCTCATCTAAATTTTTTCGTGTGCGAATTTGCGCACATCAAATCCCCCTCAGCATGTTCTCCCACATGCTCTTTCCACATCCCGTAAAGATTACACACACACACGTATTAGAGTTACTTATGATTTAGCCTAGTTCTAACGGAGCAATTTTAATACCGAAACAGTATTACATGTCTCGGCTTTTGTTCTACGGAACATCGCGGTCGTGCTGATTCACTAATAATTGCGTAAATACTCCCCCACCTCACCTCTGGACGGCGCTCTGGCTTGATCCCCCCCCCCGAAATCTATGTAATCTGTAAAAATAAAGGGTCTCCCTTTCTCTCTCATTATTAAAGGTCTCATTTTCTCTCATTATCAAAGCATAATTCATACTGAAGATTAGTTTCTTCAGAGCAAAGTTTAAAACGGTGATCTCGCAGCATATTAAAGGCAGGAACTATGGCCGGGCCTACTGCAACTTGAAAAGTCGGTAGATCAGCTTCCTTGTGTCGACGAACCAAGGGTAGCCAAGAAACCAACAGCATAGCCCCGCAACGGCAACTGACGAAGACAATTGAGGTTCCCCGATATTCACTTGGCTGGCATCGTCATGTCGATTTTCTTAACCCTTTTTGTTGCCTGGACCACTTTTTTCCCTTGCACTTTTCGCGCTTCTGTCGTGCTGCCACCACAAGCATTGGAACCATGTTCACAAAAGTCCGGGGACATTAAGAATGGTTCTGTTAGAACTTACGAACCCTGTGCAAGTAATCGCTATTCAACCAAAACAGCTCCTCTGATGGTTGCAGTACGCACAGGAATACCAATTGCTAGAACTAGACCCTCAAACCAGCGAAGGACAATTGTTCGGTCAACGAGAACAGTACCAGCACGTCCGACTGGAACCGTGGCACCAAGTCATCGTTCTCGCCGAAGGATAAAGGGTCCAAACCGACGAAGGCCTCGTCCGACGAGGACAGTGCCACCGACTCGTCCACCGAGAACAGTCCCTCCAATGACAAATCCTCCCACGACGACAAAATCGTCAAAATTTTCAACCCCGTTTAAGAAACCAAAGAAATAAGCGCAGGGGCACTGTGTACACGGTAGTTGATTGCGGTTGTCTGGAAAACCATGGGATAGACCGGATATATCTTCCAAGAGTAAACCACCCAAACCCTTTTTCCTCGGTAGCTCAAATGGGTAATATTCTTGCGTACTTTGTATCAAAAATCATGAGGCAAAAGCCCAGATCCAAGGAGCACTTTCAGGGTGAGGACATCAAGTCTTGAATTGGGGAAAATTGGAGCACTTTATTCTTTGAAGTAGACAGTCGATTGTGTCCCGGGCTAGTTCATGGAGTATCACGTTCGACTCAACAATACGTAGAAACCAGTTTGCATACCAAAACGAGTAATCATATCATTTGAGTGAACCCCCACAACTTGGAACACGTTTTCTATAACTTTATGTCATTAGTTTGACGAGTGTCCGCAGCAAGATCCGACTATATTGCTAGCTAAGAGCTAACCAGGTGGTCCACGTCGGCCACGTGCAGCGACATGCGCGACAAAATAGATTATCCACTAGACGACCAGATTTTGCAATTAATGCACCTATAGGTAGGCACGCTGCAGCAGCCGTCATGTCCAACGCGGCCTGCTTGATGGCTGGCCTGAAGGTAGCTTTTTAGGGAGCGTAGTTCCTTTCCCATTACTGTGTCGGTATACCCTTTTTTTGAGTCGATTGTGGTTGTCTGGAAAACTTTAGGATAGATTGAATATATCTTCCAAGAGTAAAGACACCCAAAACTTCCCCTTTGTTGCGGTGGGCAACTGCGGCAACACCGCCCACTTCCCGAGTGGCCTTTGACCTCATGTCATCCTTGAACGGAGAGAGAACTGTGACATCGTAAACGCCAAATGGACAGGTTAGGAGACCACGCTGTGGACTTGTGCCCTTTTGGGTTCGGTCGCAAACACAGGCATGACTCGCTTTGCAACGTCATCGACGGCCGTATCGCCCGTGCCGCAGGCCTGGACTGCCAGATCGAGGTCCCACTCCCCGTGCTAGGCACTGAGCTGCGACCTGCCGACATACTGGTTCACCACCGGCAGCTCCTGACAGCGCTGTGGCTCGCCTGTCACCGTTGTCTCTCCCTTCAAGGAAGATGTAAGAACACGAACCACAGGGAAGTTGGCCGTGCTGCTGCAATTGCGCACCGCAACAAAGTGACTGGCCTGGAGCGAAAACTGTCGCGTCGACTCCTTTCGCCCTCCGATAACCCTATACAGGCCCCCAATTTCGACTTTCAACCGATGGCCTTTGATTCCCTGGGTTCCCCTTCCCCTGCAACCATCATCTTCATAGAGGGTCTGTTGCCCCACATCGCAGAAAAATCTAATACGTCAACAGGAGGTATCCGTACACGGATCTATAGGCGCATTATCGTTTCACCCCGCCTTGGCTGCCCTCTTTTCTTTGGTGTCGAGGACTGCTTTGCCTGGGCTCTTACCATTGCGTGGCGCCGGTCCTTGAAATCCTCGGGCATCATGCTAGTGTCTGCTCCTGTGCTGATAGCTCCGTTCGCCGTCACAATCTTCTCCGCGACCGTATTTTTCTGAGCGCAATACTCTCGCCATCGCTCTCCGCCCCGTCCGAGAATGGGAATTTCCCCAGGATGCCGCTCTCTCTTTTTCCCTTCTTCGTTGCCTCGATTCCTTCATTGACAACCCTCAGTTCACTCCCCGCCCACATGGATATGATGTGACTGTGATCAGCCCCCATCCCGCGCCCTACAATCGTTCCGCAGTCTTCGATGCCACCGCTATCCTTTCTCAAACTGAAGCTGCCAAGAACGACATGTATCGCGACCTTTGCGAGATCTTGACATGGATTTCTTCCCGATGGGTTTCGATATCTACGGCTCTGTTGGTCCAGGGACCGAGGCTGGGTTGCATCGCATTTCCGAGTACATCGCCTCCCGGACAGGGACCAGTCCTGTTGCCGAACGTCAACGCCCGTTACTCGTTCTCAGTTCCTTGGTCCAACAACGTAGTGCGATTGCTATCAATCGCAGTAAGCTACACTGCCCTGATCCGTAATTCTGTAGTCGTGATATTTTCATGCGTCAGTAAAAGTCTCTCTCTCTTGGGCGCATTAGTACTGTAGCACAATCTAGTCGCCGAGTGCACAATTTATTTTTCCGCACATGTTGCTGCACGTGGCTGACGTGGACCACACGGTTTGCTCTTAGCTGGCAATATAGTCGGATCCTGCAGCGGACCCCCGTATACTCATTAAGTATGTTTCCTCTCTGATATACTGACGTGATAAAGTTCTCCTCTTTGTAGGAAACGTTTTCTTTCGGTTGTCTTTTTTATCAATTTCTGTATTACAATTTTCCCCCTTCATCGTCTTTAGCTGACTTGTCTTTTTATTTCTTCGCTTAAGCTCCCTCCTCCACCTACACCTCGCCCTCCCTCGTCCGACGTTCGAGCCCGCTCCCGTGGTCCTGCTGCGGTTGCGCTCTGTCGCGCGACGACGGTGCTTTCGCCCTCATCTTCCCTCTTCTCCTGGTTTTTTCTCTTTTTTCTTCTTTGATTCTCCCGATCTTCGCCAGATTCGTTTTTCCACAGCGCTATCTTATTGGCTACTTCTTGATTTTAAGTCTATCGTGATCTTTTTATTGGCTATTTCCTTTCCCGTGATCTCCCGACCCCACAGTTTCTGCCACCATGCCTTCCCGACCTTCTTCTGGGCATTCCGACACCGTTGTTTCCCTAACCCATGCGTCGATGGACTATCTGGTCAAATGCGTCTCCATCTTTGATGGAGTCGTCAATCTCTCCGACCCTGCAGCCACAGCTGCATTCTGTTCTGCCGTTCAGAACTCCCCCGTGGCGACCGCTCTGGCCCCTTCTCTGCAAAACAACCCTCAGTTTCGTTCCGTCCTGCAGATCTTGACCTCTCTTGCGGCCCCTTCCTCGCCGACTTCTCCAGCCACTGAACCGGACCAATCTCCCAATCCTGCTCCTCAGCCTCCCGCACAATCCTACCTACGCGCGGCGGCCATGCCCCAACAGCCCCAAAACCCCTCCGCCGTCTCCCTTTCCTGGGCCGCCAAGGCCTCACCCATCAGGGTGACCTTTCAGCTGTTCGCATCTCCACCAAGTTTGCGGGCCGCGTCCGCCGAGCTACTCGAGGGCTTTTTGGCGGCAACACCAAGCGAGTTGTCGTCGTCACGTCTCCTCCGGACTTTCCTGTACATGATCCGTCCGCTTTCCGCCGAGCCATCACACAAGGTGGTTTTCCGGGCTCCTGTTCCATTATTCGCTCCTCTTCCCCTCATATCTTCATGGTGTGCGCTGCCGAGCGGGATTTGGCGTCTTTGCCTCCCGCCTATACCGCCTTCCGAAACTTGGCGAAGACATCGGACAACTACGACCCTCCCGAACTCGTGTTTTCCGAAATCATGGACATCTCTTCAGACCTGTCACCTGCCCAGCTCCGCGGCGTCCTTCCTGGCCTTCGACAAGAAATCGAACGCCTGGAATCTCCGTCCTGCTTGTGGTATCCGGCTCCTGCTTTTGCCCAATCCCTCCGCGAAATGGAGTCCGCAGCTTACCAGACTCTTTCTGCCGATCCCACCTTTGCCCGGGACATGCCTCCCCTCGCACCCCTTCGGCTCCCGCTGTCCACTCTAAGCGCCGTCGCGCCCGTCCAGATGTGACCGATACGGATGGTTTTACCCTGGTTGCACGTCGCGGCCCTGGGCCCGCGACCTCTTCTGCTCCTAGCTCCCCGTTCCCCCGCAGGTTGATGGTCGGTTCTCTGTCCTCGAATACGTCCCAGTTCCGGAATCAATGACCGATAATGACCAGTAGGATTGCTTCTGTCCCTCCTACTGCCCTTACTTTCCCTGCTCTTTTCAGGGCTTCGATACCCGTTCTTCCGTACATCCCTCGCCCAGTTCAAGCAGCGGCCTACGACCTCTATTTTGCCTCCTGAGCCGTGTCATCGCTGCTCCGTCTGATGCACATCGTCATCGTGCCCTTCTCGAACTTGTCGCCCTCCCCAAACTCGTATTTCGACGCAATCATCCTCGCTTCCATCGCTCGAGCCGCTCTGAAATCTGCTCCAATCTTGCCGACCGCATTCGTCTCGCATCTTCCGGTCTTTTCGATGACCTCTTCATTGAAGCCCTCTCCCTTTTCGGGGCCTCCCACCCCCTGCTACCCATGCCGACGCCTCTCATTCCCCATCTACCCTCCAGCGCAGCCGCCGCTTACTGCACCGTGGCAGTCCTTCCCGCGCCACAGCAGCCTTACTGCACGATACCCCACCTGTTGTGCCCTCGGAAGACATTCTCCGCAGACTCAAATCCCTTCACCCCACGCCCACGTCCCCCGTTCAGCCCCTCCCTAACTCTCGTCTTCCCCCTGCCGTCAAGTTTTCCGTTTCGGATGTTCGTAGAGCCATCCATAGCCTCGACCCGTCCACCGCCCCTGGATCTGATGGCCTTTCCCCGCTCTTTCTCCGTATGTTGCTTCGACCTGCGGGGGGAGTGCATCCCGCCCGCGACTGTCTTTATGTGCTGACCAAGTTTGTTAACATGTGTTCCAACGGCGAACTACCGGACTCGTGCAGGGCCTACTTCTGTGGGGGCCGGCTCACAGCCCTCCACAAGCCCAACGGTGGACTTCGCCCTATAGCTGTTGGTCTCCTCCTCCGCCGACTTATTGCCCGCCTCCTCGCTCACAAGGCTTGCTCGACTGCAGCTTCCTATCTCTTGCCTCATCAACTCGGCGTGGGCGTTAAAAGCGGGGCAGAGGCCATTGTTCATGCCGTCCGTCGCCTGACGCAAAACACCAAGTTCCAGGACCACGTATTGATCCAAGTCGATGCCCACAATGCTTTCAACAGCATTTGTCGACAACGCATTCTTGATGCCGTTCTGGACTTTGCACCTGGCATCGCGCGATGGGTTCACTACTGTTATGGGGATACCTCTTTTCTCTCATTCGGTTCATTCTCCATACTAAGCGCCGATGGCACTCAACAGGGGGATCCTTTGGGGGCTCTGCTTTTCGCTCTCGCTCTCCATCCTCTCGTTCTCAAGTTCCAGGAGCGATTCCGGCCCCCGCTCAACGCTTGGTATGCAGACGATGGGAACTTGGTCGTTCCCCGCTCGCAGGCCCTCGAGGCTTTGCAATTCTTCCAGAGTCAGGGACCAGCCATCGGGTTCGCACTGAATATGACCAAAACTCACGTATACGGCCTCTCCTATAATCCCTCTCCCCTCACTCTTCCCTGCCCCTTCTCCACGCCCGATGGCTTTACCGTTCTCGGCTCTCCCATTGGTTCCGATACCTTCGTCAGCGCCGCATTTCATACCCGTCAAGCTGAAGTAGATCGCATCTTTTCCTGTCTTCAGTCCTTCGATGACGCCCAGATGGCCTACCACTTGCACCGTTTCTGTGCGAGCGCCTGTAAGGTTGTTTATCTGCTGCGGACTCTCTCCCCCACCAATCTACGGCTTTGGCCGTCAGCTTCGACCGGAAGCAGCGGGAGGCTTTCGCACAGATTCATGGTCCTTGCACCGACTCCGAATGGGAGCAAGCCTGCCTTCCTATTTCCTACGGGGGCCTCGGCATTCTTCTCGCTTCGTCAATCCCTGAGTCCGCTTATGCGGCTTCGATGATTGATGTTTTCCGCCGTTTCTCAGATCTGCTCTCCTTCTCGGGAGACCTACACCTGGAGGAAGTGCCTCGGGCCGCGATTTCTTTATTATCTACCCGTTATCCAGACCTTTCGGCTTCCCTGTCGCCCACTTCCCTGTTTCAGAGGTGTCAAACGCCGGTCCCAGACGAACGGCTCCAGTCTGCTATCTCGTCTGAGCTTCACAGTTCGACGTTTGATCGGATCTTCCGATCATCCTCTGACCGCGACAGATCTCGCCTCCTATCTGTCCGTGAGTCGTCCGCCTGTTCAGCTTTCTCTACTTTACCGCACCCTCACCGCGGCACCTATCTGTCCTCGCAAGCTTGGATAGTCGCTGTATCTCTACGCCTCGGCCGCGCGATTTTCTCTGGTCATGATCGATGTCCGGTATGTGCTCGCCGTTCCAACGACATCGCCCCGGTGCTCGATCCCCTGGGCAAACATGCCCTCACCTGTAAGTACAACGATGGGCAGACTCGTCGCCACAATGTCTTGCGTAACGCTCTCCATCGCTACTGTAAGGAGCTTGGAATTTCTGCCTCTCTTGAACATCTGCTTCCTCCCCTTCCCCCTTCGTCCTCTTCCTCGTCCGCCCTTCGCATAGATCTTTATATCCCTGCTGCATATGGCCTCGACCCGAAGGATATTGCTTTGGATGTCACAGTGGCCCATCCACAGGTCACTTCTCGCGTTTCCCAGTGTGCCCTATCTGGCGGCGCAGCTGCCTCAATGGCTGAACGTGCGAAACACACGCACTACGGTCTAGTCTGCCACACGAACGATATACGGCTTCTTCCTGTTGGTATTGATGTGTTCGGTGCCCTTGGGGCCGACGGTGCGACTTTCTTCCGGCGCCTTTCTACGTTCGCTGCTGCCCGTCGAGGCACCACTCCCCAATGGGAGCTGCACCTCCTAATCACGCGCTTTGTGTTCTGCTTGCATGGGTTACAAGCTCGTCAAATTCTTACCAGATGCATTTCCGATTAGTTTCTCTCTCATCCCCCTATGCATGTTAATTTCTCTGTAATCCCCCTCAGCATGTTCTCCTACATGCTCTTTCCACATCCCGTAAAGATTACACACACATTACATATCATACAAAAAAAGAGGGGGAAATTTGGGGTGTTTTTAATGCATGAAAAATATGGTCAGCTGTTCCCTAAGGGATGTCGTGATGGTAAAGGCTTACAATATAAAGGGTTGGCGGGAAGTTGTCAAAACGCTAGAAAACTGACGGGAGGCCGGCCAACAGGCACGCTGCATTAGACATTACTGCTGCTGCGGCATGACGCTGTGTTAATATTTCTTTGACCTTTGCGCAGGTCTCCCTTGCCCTCGTAGCGACGTTGCGTGCGACGTCGGTTAGCAACGCGTGGGCGTCCGGGTGCCATCCCCCGAGGGTAGAGATAGGGACGGGCACTAGCCTACTTCCGGCGGAAGACGCGATAAAGGACTCGTATCTTCTGTGTTTCGCCGTTCTTGCCGCGTTAAGCGAGGTGAGTGGGTTGAATGTCCTCACTCTCCTGTTCGAGGGCGCTACTGTAGTGGGTTGACAAAGGTGACGTCGAAGAAGTCTGTTCTGCCGGTTCGTCCCATTGCGCGAATATCAGGTCTTGTGCGGTGGACCCCTTCTCGCGGCTCGATGACTGGATGTCGCGCGGCTTTCATGAGAAAAAAAAGAACACTCTTTCTTGGGGTGACCAGGCTTTCATGACAAAAAAAGAAGAACACTCTTTCTTGGGGTGACCAGGCTTTCATGACAAAAAAAGAAGAACACTCTTTCTTGGGGTGACCAGGGACCACTGTTAGGAAGTGATCAAGTGGTCAGGGCTGGAGAACGGCGGCAAACAGCGTTAGCCGCAAGTTACAGGGTGAGGGGGGGGCAGGATGGCCTGGCTGGGCTTCCCTAGACCACAATGAGTATCGAAACCCAGGGGGTGGAATTTTGCTTGTACTCTAGTACAAATACCAGCGTAACGACGGGTCCTGAGAGTCTCGATGCCAATCATGACCCCTCCCGGATGTTTGGTGGAGGCGGGGAGGGCGCGGGAGGTATAGGGGCTGACAATGCAGATATTTATGGCCTGCGGGTGAGGGGACAGTGCGATGTCATTTATGAGGATGTCCATGCGGAGTCTCTGGTTGGCGGGGAGGTGATCTTGGTAGGGATATATATACTCCTTCTGAGGACGAAGGCCGGTGGTGGGGTGGCGGAGGATGGAAATAAGCCTGTCACGGATGTGATTGTGTCTGCGAACATACCCTTCTAGCGAGGAGCAACTGGTTGAATGCACACCGAGGGGTCGAGTAGGGGCGGGGGTCGGATCGGGATTGAATGCAGCGGGGGTAGGGTTGATTGCCGGCGAATATGGGGTTCCCAGGGCGAAGTTGACCTATCATGAATCGCACGTCAGGTTCCACCTTTGTACAGAATATAGTCTAGGCTCCGGCAGTTCAGTGAAGGGGAGGGGGAGGACTGTTAAATGCTCATAGCTGGGTACAAAATGGCTGCAAGCGTTGCAGATGCCGAGTATTGAAATCAACTCGTCCTTTTCCTTTTCCTGTGATGATCTTACCTTTTTGAGAGCTTCGACGTTTTTAGATTTAGAGAGATTACCTGTTTGAGATCTGTTGGTACGGAGACGGTCCTTTCTGTACGAGAGTGGTCCTCTCCACAAACTTCTGTCTTCACCTTCCCCATGATTCTTCAAAAACAACTCTTCCCATCAATTTTCTTTTAGGAACAAAATCATGGAACGGATTTTTCCCATGAATCCAAATTCACTGTGCAACTCCATTTCTATTTTTTCTTTGAGCATTTTGGTCCTCCTTTTTCAGTATAGGAATCTTTCGCCTCGTGATCCGCTTCGTCCTCCAAATTCAGTTCCGATATTTTATCAAGCATATTTTTTGTTATTGTCCTAATCGCATGCAAATTCAAAGCTGTGGCATTGCTTCACATTTCTTATTTCGTCCGATGCCGTGAAACTTTTCGAATACGTTGCCCTATTTAAAGTCCGAAATCGACGTCGTTGAGGAAACCCTCTCGCCATCAACTACCCCATCGGCGCACCCCTTTTTTTGCCTTCAACATGACCAACTTCCGCCCCTCCCTCACGATCGCCAAGTCATCCCGAGGCCGCCGTCCCCTCAACGCTCTGGCCCTTATGGCAAATGTTCCAACCGACTACGATGATTACTGTAGAAGGTTGGACCGGGAACGCGTTCGGGAGTGGGTCCGCCGTAACTGCTTCGAGCAGGCAGAAGAGGCAGAGGGGGAAGAGGAGGAGGAGGATGAGGAGGATGAGGAGGAGGACTGGGTGGACCCGTGGGAGCCGCTAGTTTACAACGGTGGGGGAGCTCCCATGGAGAACGAAGGGAGACTGAGGGAGTAATTGTGATCTCTGACTCTTCTGACAAAGATGAAGAGAAGGGTGAAGAGGAGGACTAGGGGGATGAGGGGGAAGGAGACATGGAAAGTCTTGGAATAGTGGAGAGGGGGTCTGAAAGTATGGACCAGGATGTACCGACGCTGGGATCGGATTGGGCCATCTTTAGTGGTTTAGGTATATCCCAGGAGGAAATGGAGAATTTTGAGCCGTTCGCGGATATTTGTGGGAACTGCTTGGTTGGAATAGATATTTTGGGGAAATTATTTGGCTTTGATCCAGAGAATTAAGATATTAAGGAAGAAATCTAGATATTTATCCTGATAGTATCTGCTGTTAGTCTTTCTCGTTCAAACGATTCCATTTGATGCATTTTATGGTTCTTACTATGTTTGTTTTAGACTTTAGGGTTAGCCAAAAAGTCTATGTAAGCTGAGTAAACTGCTTCCTCTTATGGAGATCAAGCAAGTTGGCAGACAACTTCAAGTCAAGTCTCGAGTAATAGGAAGTTGAGAGTCAATTTCAGACCCAAGAACCATTTTTCTTACGCTGGTCACAGAGTATCAGTGGTAGACCCTGCTCCTTCTATACTTGCTTGTAGCCCTGTCAATTGTCTTCCTTACGCAGCCATTTTTCATCGTTCAACTATACCACGGTAGCACTTTTGTAGCTTGCAACACCTCATTGGGGGAGTTGGTTCTGAGTATCTCTTCTTCCGACGATTTACCCCTATCAAGATCCTCGAAGTTCTTATATTCCACTTCTAGTTTCCTCAGAGGGATCACATAAAAAAGGTAGTCACCGGAATGGCGGATGAAGGAGCATTTTTCAGCTTTATCACCAGTCCAGCATTGCGGGGTGAGGAGCACTAATACCCTCCTCTAATATCCTAAGTGTTCCCGAAATGTCGTGTGGTAGATTATTACACCACCATCATGCACGAGTGCGCACATTCAATTGCGGCTTGAGGGTGTTGTATCTGAAAGCTTCCAAAAAGTCGAAGGAGATTTTCTGAGACTTCATGGCATGCGTAAAAGAGAAATGTGCCACATTGGGACTTAAGTTTAGTATTTTAATTATCGTATGTGTTCAACAGCACTTCGTAGAGGGTTAATTTGCGTCTATTAAGGCATTCTATCCATCATAATAAGCCTGAAGTCCTTCCATTATTCCCCTTTGCCGTTCAGAGTGCGAGATTGATTAGGAAAATGACATCAAACGTCACTCGCTACCATTACGTCTACAGTCCGATCTACCACGCCCTTATCTGCCACTGTTGCAAACGTTCATAACAATTTAACAAATTCTGGAAATTATGCTATTGTATGCAATTTCGCTAGGAATATATTGTAACGCATATATCGAAATGGCCCCCAGATACCTATCGGATAGGATTGCTGACTTCTTTATGTTTAAAGTAGCTAGTAATTCTTCTTTGATACGTAAGAAAAAAAGCGGTGATCGAATAAAATCAGCGAAGATGTTCTGAACCATAGCCAGTTTTGCAAGAAAGTTGCATAATCTATCCATGGGTAAGGCCACGGAGGTAGCTAAATCGATTTGATTTCTGAGATCTTTAACGAGAGGGGATGCTTTACAGTATCTTGATTGTCACGTAAAATAGGTAGTTAGAGATAAATTTGCCGAGGATGATATTATAAGAGGCAGTTTTCCGAAGTTGGAGGCTTTTCAAGCAATAAGAGTGCTACCGATGTATGGCTGTGAGGAAGAGAAGAGATGAAAAAAGAAGGAGGTCCGAGAGGCTACAAGTCAGTATAGAAGTGGCAGTTTCTACTATCTATGCTCAAGTGCTATCATTGAAGAAATTTTTCTTAGCAAACGTTGACTTTTGACTTCTAAAATACATAGGTCTACACTTGGAGTTGTCTTCCAACTTGCTTGACATCTCCAAGAGGAAGCAGTTTACTCAGTTTATATAGACTTTTAGGCTAACCCGAAAGTCTCAAATAAACATAATAATTACCATAAAATGCACTCAATGGAACTCAATGGACGAGAATGACTAATAGAAGATATTTATTCAAAGTAAACATCTAGGTGCCATACCTATGCCCTTTACCCACCGGCCAGGGTGGAATTGATGTGCCCATTACATAGATTTTTTAGAGCTACCATTGTTATCAATCAGAACCTTTTGATTGATATGTGTACTGACACATATTAATGCCAGTGTGTCATAAAATAAAAAATAAACCCATGAATTTGCAACACTCATTCCCATTTAAAAATATCTCTCAAAATTCAGATACTGTAAAAATGTATTGCAAATTCAGACACTGCACTGTGCTCAGTGATTATCCCCTATCATGAAATATTTTCGAGTGGGTACAGGTTTAGATCCCATCACAGGGATCGCATCTGCGCAATACTGGAGTGTCACGCGGCATACAGGATTCGAACCTATAACTAAATGGTTAGAACCATATATCATAGAAATTAAAAGCAGGATAAAGCTGAAAAATGCCGCAAGGAATGAAATATAGCATCAGAGAGTATGTTATGGGGGAAAACTTACTATAGATCCAATTTTACTCATATATCTACCATAGAGCTCCAGCTATACCGAGAACTATAAAATTGAATAGTTGAGGGATGTTAAGTAGACTAATGAGGGTAGAAGATGTATTAAAATAGATGCTAGAGGGTTTAATGAACCGGTTGGACATTTTGAAAGCGGATATTTTTCAAGGGAACATTCTAGATGGTGCTAAACAGTTACAATAGTAGCTTTTTAAAGCGACTATAGTTCGCGCTAAATGGGTAATGGTAATTACCTTCGGCTTTTAAGTATATCCTGGTTCGTGAGTGGTCAGGCCAAAAAGATAAAAATGGAGATGAAATTTTTTATAAGTAGGGAATAAATGAAAAGGGGGCGTGACTACTCCGGCCATAGTATCTATTACCAGTAAAACTAGCGTCGCGTGCTCCGGTAATATTATATGGATACAACTTAGGTGGTACAGTGCAGCATTGGGCCTTCCTATCAAATAGCTAGACAAGCTAGATCAATCCCTCCCCAACTCCCTGACCCTGGGTGCTGAGCTGCTGCTGGGGTGTTCCTGTCTAGCCTAGGTAGTAATGCAGTAGAGTTTCCTCACTCTACTGAGTTATTGAATTCCGGGAACTTTATCTAAGGAGGAAAAAAGGAAAATGGTGAAACGATGAGAGATTCATGAGGAGGTGAGCGCACAGACATATCGAGCCTACAAATCTATCAGTGTAAGCTAAGCTCAAGTTAAATCTAACTAAACTAAATGAAAGGAATGAAGTAATACCCATGGACGTAATGGTGCTAAAGAAGGTGCTTATCAATGGCTTCAATGTGTAGCAATCGCATGATCCCTTTACTGCACATTCATTCCTGTTGCAGCGATTGTAGTACGCACACGAAAATAAAATTCAGGCTTTCACAGGTGTTGTAAAACATTGCGAGTTTGGGATGTATTTATAATGGGCATTGGAATAGCGGGGAAGGATTATCAATGAACCAAAAGGTTCGTGTGATTGAGAATTTCCATGTTTATTACGAATTTTTAGAAGGGTTTTGGCTCAAAATTTTTTTTGAGAATTGAACCTGTTGATCAATTTAGATTTCATAGTTACAAGCCATGATCAGTGAAAAGCTACTTTTAGCCTTGTGCAACAAGAATGGTAGTGCGATCTCAAGTTATTTCTAGAATATGGATTGATAGATAGAGGTCAGAAAAAATAAGAAGAGAAGTCAATAACATTGGATAATCGAGGTATGGAAAGCCTGAGGACTTTCAAAGAGCGACGATATGGTTTCCTGAAGCAATTTTAATATTTGAGAGCCTTTTCGAAATATCACAATGTACCGAAATCAGTTTAGGTTCCGAGGAATGAGGAAGTATGCGTTGCTGGTGGATGGAACATATAAATCAAAATTAAAGGCAAAACATTAAATCGAATGGTGCGAAATAAGTCTGAAAATTTTGAAGGAACTAAAGAGAGAACTGCAAGAATACCAGACGCAATGAACCGTAGGAAATTATTGAATTCCACGGAGAATTTTATTTAACGCAATTGAGAAAAAACCATACAAGGAACTGTTTTTTTTGGAGAAAATATATTTTCTAACCATGTAAATAAGTGGAATAAAGTTTCCATCATCTACATACCACGAAAGAAAGGAAAGAGAGAGGAAATTGGACGCGAATATTTGAGCAATAAATTCGATAAAGAAGAGCAGCTTAGAATGATATATTATAATAATGGTAATTATCCAAAGAAACACTTGATATTTGAAAACTTTTGTGATATATTCAACATTTTGTAGTAGAAACTGTCAGAAATAGGCTAAATACTGCAGACCTCATTATTTCAAGTGTAATTGACATGTCCTCCATTGGAAAGACATTTCTTTCTCAGTTCTCACGGGTTTTGAAGTTTTCATGTATCATTTTTGAAAGATATTTTGGCAGGAAACAAAGAATTCTCTCAGAGACTTTTCTTTGTTCTCTACTGTAGAGTCATTCTAGAGCTCATATAACTTTAGGAAAAATATTATCCCACCTCCCTCTCAAAACGAAATCATAAAGCTCTTTTCCTGTGTGGCTCTAAATTTACTATAAAGATCTAATTTATTTTATTTACGAATATTTTAGTTCCTTTTTCGAAAATAAACTTTTCGACACGTGATTCTTTTCATCCTCGAAATTTCATTATGACATTTTACCGGTAAGTTTTTCTATTATATGCCGACCATTAACTAGCACAGATTTTAGATTTAAATATGAAAATATGGAGCAAGTACTTTTTGGACTAACGAGTTGAAAGTTATCAGGGCAATAGTACTACTTGAATCCTATAAAAACGTCATCCAAGCCTTAAACTTCCTACTAACCGCTTAATCAAATCACTCGCGCACCTCATTGCCCCTTTAACATGATGGCCAACCTCTACTCGCTATGATGTCACCAAAAAGTCCACGAGAAGTCCCGGTCGCATCATCGGACTGGCCATAATGCATTGTGGGACAATGGAATACAATCAATATCATCGCATGGTCGACAAGGAACGCGGTAAGATTCCTTTCTTCGTATTTATGGAGAAGAACTGGGAATCAAGGCAAGAAATAGAGGAGGAAAGGGATCAGTAGCAAACTGAGATGATTCAAAATGATTCGGCCGGTCTTTATGAGCCGTCGCACTTCAACCATGAATCTAGATGTTCCGGTTGTTTTTTGAGAGTCGCATGTGGTAGAAGATGAGAACGAGTTGTATATATATACTTGGGGGTTGTCAACCACCGTGGACCGTTAGAGTTAACTTGTAGGTAATATAGTAGAGGTATGGAAATTTTAAAGGATTTTTTGCTCTGATTTCTAAAGTAGGTCTATTTAGGAGAGTGGGTCTATATATATCTTTAAACTATCTACTATTAGACTTTTTCGTCCATGATACTCGTTTGAATGCATTTTTTGTTATTTTTTTTGTAATTGAAACTTTGGACGTAGCCGCAAAATCTTTAATTTCTCAATAAACTGCTTCCTTTGGAAGAAATCAATCAAGTTCAGATAACAGTTCAAGGTCAGAAAGAAAAAATCCAAAATTTTGACATCAAATTCGTACCGAAAGAGCGTTTAGATTACGTTTAGCCATTTAGGGTGGGGTGTAGAGCCTTTTCTTGATACATAACTGTCAAAACTCGGTCCTTCATCCTTCTTCACCTTCACTTGTTCCGAAAAAATAACGTTGCACGTTTTTTTGCTCGCAAAAACTCGGTTTTGGAGGTACTGGGACTAATAATTTACCCCGCGCAGATTTACCCCTACTGAATAAGCTATAAAATAGTTTTGTTATGAATAAATGTCCTCAGGCTCAAAGCAGCGCTGAGTATAGAAACCTAGTGGTTTAATACTCTAGAAATGGGAAGAAAGTATAATACAAAACCACAAAAACGAAAGCTTTGCTGAGAATTATCATGGGCCACTCCCACAGAGTAGTCAGGCCAAGGACCCTGGGGCAAGCGATCCAAGCCGAGAATTTCAGTATATGGGTGGAGAGGGTTATCAGGAGGCGGTCGTGCTGGGTAGATGTAATTTTAAGAAAGGAATAAATTAATTGCCAGTGTCAAGCATTTCGTGAAAAAATTGTCCAGAAATGAGCTCATGACTAAGATTTTCTTCTCGGAAAGCTCGAATGTCCCTCGAATGATATTTTATTGGTTCAATTTCCAGTGAAAATTGCAGTACATGGAACTAAAATAGACCAATAATGCACATTTTTTGGATAGAGCTATTTTCATAAGTGCTGTCTGTCCTGCTCACCGTTAAAAGTTATCTCTTCAAGTATTCTAACCCACAAAAATGATGATCTCAAAAACATTTGGCAAATACTTCTCACAAGGCAGTGAAAGAAACCATCACCCGCGGAGAAAGTGGAAGGCAAAATATGGCTTATTGATATGGCTTTCTAGTTGCAAAGAATGAATGTATTGTTCCCATGCTCCGGACTCGGCACGCTCATCGAAGCCCGATAATTCTCTCCTTTTCTCATAAACTACTGAAAATTCTGCTTTTTCTACCAACACGCTACGCCAGAGACTTACATTCCTGGAGAGATTGGATGCGTAAGGTGACCCTGTTGTTCATCGCTTGAACAATCTGATAAGAACAAATCGGCGATGATGAGATTCTCAGAATCAACTATTCCAGAACGCAGGGGTTCAAAACGACAATAATGCTGCCGAATTATTCCGATGATAAAATAATGCTGACGATTTTGAGAGTTGGGCAAAAAGTGAAATTTGATAGTGGTAACCGTTGATTCTCTGAAGAACGCGTTGAAATTAAACCGATTCTTTCCGCAAATTCCCGTTTCATTCATCTCGAGTGACATCCTTGAACTCTTCCTCTTTCAACCAATATCCCTACCTTTCTTTCAAAAAAGAACTCCTTAAAGCCATTTTCCTTTCTGAATCCAAACTAGCTTTATAAATCTATTTTCTATTTTATGTTTGAATATTTGGTCGTCTTTTTTTGAAAAGAAAACTTCGACTCCTGATCCGCTTCGCCCTCCAAATTCAGATCTCATGTTTTATCGAGCAGATTTTTTTGCCCCAAATGCATGCAAATTCAAATCCGCAACATCGCGTCGCCTTTTTATTTCGACCAATTTTCTGAAAATTATTGAAGCTATTCCTCCATTTAGATTGAAATAGCAGCAATTTTGAAGCAGCAAACTTGCCATAAACTACTACATTGGCTCACCATTACAATCACTTACTTTGACATCACTATGACCAACCTCCGCCGGTCAAGCACTATCGCAAAATCAGCCAGAGTTTTCCTTCCAATCAACGGTCTGGTCTTGGTGCCCAATGATCCTGATGAATAAGAGGAATATTTTAGAAGGATGGACTGGAAACTCGGCTGATAGTGGGCCAACCGTCAATTTAATGAAAGGTACAGAGGATCGATAAGAGACTGAGGCGGATATGGAGAGATCCAAAGATAAGGAGGACTGGTTGGAGCCGTGGAAGCCAATGCTGTACAACCATGTGTGAGCTTCTTCGGAGGGCGGAGGGAAGAGTCAGAGAGTGATCTTAATCTCGGACTCATCTTCTGGGGATGGCACGGAAGTTAAGGGCCTTGAAGAAGGATTGGAAGGAATTTATGTGTTCGAGGAGGCTATATATCATTCTTGGCTGTTCGAAAGAATTCGAAGACACTAAGTTCGACTTATGGATATTTTGGAGAATTTTTTTTGGTTCTGACCTCGAGGGTCTAAGATTATGAGGAAGAGACCTAGATACTTATAGCATGTTATCTATTGTTAATCTTTCTCGTCCAAGAAAGTCCCCTGGGATGATTTTTATGGTATTTAGTATGTTCGTTTGAGACTTTAGGGCTAACCGATAAGTCTACATGAGCTGAGTAAACAGCTTCTTCTAGAAGAGGGCAAGCAAGTTGAAAGACAACTTCAAGAACAGACCTAAGTAGTGGAGAGGTTTAAAATCAACCTCTGACCTAATACACGGTTCTTTTTAAGTTAGTCGTTGAGCACAGTTGCTAGACTCTGCTCCTTATATAGTCACTTCATACCCAGTTCCCATCTAAATCTTCGTGTTCCCACAGATATACTTCGGTAGCACTCTTGTCGTTTTCAAAACCTCCGTTATAGGATAATTGGATCTAAGAATCTCATCCGCGCAAATTTATTCCTATCAGTCGCCTTACGCATTTGTGACATGGAAGAGAGCGTTATGTCCTGCATGTCAACCAAGTTGACCTGTTGGGAAGCGACCTCGCGAGCTCGTCAAGTAATCCTGTCATAGAACCTCGACCTGCAAAATCCCACCAAACAAGGCCCATGATTAAAGTAACAGGAGCGACCAGTGGTATAGACAATTTAAAGTCACGTTCGTCAACCCGGTTCACGGCAGATTCGAAACTTTGACCATCTCAATAATCTCAACGCATCCATGTTGGACGAGCACAGAGAGTACTAAGGCTGCATTTACAGGGAAGTTCAGGATCCTCCTCATTCTACTATTCACTCTGGAGAATGGCTTCCGGAAGCTGTTTCTATTTTCACGGGGCCGGCAGTAACTGTCGCGAATAGAGCCATGGAGAATTTCTTGAATGCTAGATCAACTATTTTGAAAAATCACGCCGCAAACGTGGTCTCTCTTAACGCGACCTTTCACAAACTTCCTTGGTTCTCAGCCTTCCGAGCGCCTTCCGAGCGCCCGCAGAAAACACAACCCCTATTTACCCTCTTGCGGGTTTGCATCCCGACGCATGCGCAGATATAAATAAATTTGTAAGAAGCGTGCAGGTCGGGGCTATGGTATCGTAAAGAAGGATTCGAAGGTTATTCCTGCAAGGTATGTTGCGGCCGCTGCTTCTGTGTGCATAATGCAACATGCCTGCTAGATGGCTTTGAGCTAGTTTTCTAGTGAATTTTTGCAGTGTAATTACTACAATATTGTTACTCCACAACAGCTTTACTTGGTTTAGAGCACGGCTGAACCTATTTTTCACTCATTGAAACACCCTACGATTTCAATCTATCATATACGAAGTCTATTTGGGCCAGAAAGTCTTTGTTACCTCTCCATAATTTTACACTGCGAGGTTATCTTCTTTCATACTTAAATTTCTAACATTTTCTACATTACTTGGAAATTTAAGCAAAGCTTCTTGACCTTTCTTTCTTGATCTTAAGTCATCTTTCAAGCAAGCGAGAAACTGAAAGTATTCTTTTTACGCGAATAAATTATTCCCTTTCTCTTTCTCTATATAATTTCCTTTCTCTTTTTCTTGTGACGAAAATTCTGTTTCTCCATGTTATTTTCTTTTTCTCTTTTCCTCTTTTATGTAAAAATAAATTCTTTTTTGCTAGTAATTTTTCATTCTTCCAGGGTTTTGATTTTCTCCAACCCTAAACATCTTTACTCGTATTCAAGATTCATACAGCTTATTTCAGTCATAAAATAACCCCTCCGAGACTGTTACAACTAATTTTTACTGTAAAAGGACTTTCCGTCTTTTTTTTGATTCCGCAGGCCTACGAATTTGAGGTTTCCGGTGCTATTCAAATCGACCTGGCGCTGACGAAATTTATCAGCGGGCCTCCAACGACAGCCCGGCAAATTCTTCACCGCCAACAGCCACTAGGCACAGAGTTCTTTCTTCCCGCCCCATGTCGAAATCTCGCCACCATCTTATCCTCAACGTCCCCCTCCATTTCCTTCGGGCTCAACCGACGTAGAGGACTGCTTCCGTCGTAAAACAAGGAAAATTCTGAAAAATATCATTAATTGACACCTGGTAGAGATGTCGATTGATAATATTTGTGCGAATTACAGAGGTGGGAGGGACTTGAAAAAAGATGGTAAGTTTGTGGACTGTTAGGAGGCTTAAGTCGCCCAAAAACTGTTTTATGAGATAAAAGAATAAAAGGAGGGCTAAGTGGAGCCTGAAGATTAAAAAGAGGAGGTCTAAGAGTCAGGGGATGGAAAGGGTAAGGTCAAAACAGGTCACACTGGACGGAAAGGAATGAAATGTATGCAACAGGTGGTCTCAGTCAAGGCTTTAGTTGGAGGGACGCTAGGTGTGCTTGATTTGTTGCAGGAATGGGTAGCCAATCATGAGACATTTACGGGTGTATGCGGGGACCACATGGGTAATTATGATGTCTTGAGGGAACTGCTAGGTTCTCATCTAGAAACTGAAGTTTGCGATGAGTAGATTTGATTAGTTTCCGTCAAGTATCTTCAGTCGAGTTATCTGAGACTACATGAAATCTTTTTCAGTGTTTTCTGGTTCGTCCAGCAGTTTTATCGGGATTTAAGCTTTAAAACAGTACATAGCTGAATAAATTGCTTCCTCAAAGAGACGAAAGACAAGTAGGGAATCAACTTTAAACCAAAATTTGATCTTCTCCCTACCTTCTAAGAGAGATGTAAGACCCTGCGCCTTTACAATTGGTTACTAGAGCAGTTACCCTTCTTTAACTTCACTCCTCTTTTTCCAATAACGTCTACTGTAGCTCTTTGGTCGCCTGCAACAAATCTCATCCCGGGTATTTGGTGATTCCTTTTTCCGTTGACTCCAGTCTTGCGCGATCATTCCTTTCCCACGTCTATCGCTTGTTAGCTCGGCTACCAGTTTTTTTGTAGTTGGCAGGAATGGTCCTTTAATTATACTGCAGATCCTGAAACTTGCTTTGAAGGCAAGTTTACCTCCAACATTCGCACCTCTCGCAATAAGCTATCGTCATGTGCCTCCAGGGAAACAGATTGGATAATAATAATGCGGAATAGTCGGATCGGTTCGTGCTGAACATCTCCGTATTTATCAGTCCGTTCCCGAGAGGCTGATGAGAGTTGTTGAATCTAAAGTGGCGAAAGCACTTTTGACATTCAGGTCAGTTCCTCCCCCATTACTGTGTTGGAATGCCCTTTTGAGTAGATTTAAGCTGTCTGGGGTATTTTAGGATAGAGTCGAAAATATTCTCCAAGATTACAACGCTCAATCCTTGTCCCGCTCTCTTCAGATGATAACCATAAAGGTGAAGATGTTTCCACTTTTACTTTCTTACCAGTTTTAGCCCCGTCTCGCGACACTGACAGAAAAACGAGTCCAGCTGCCTATCTTTTTCGTCGATACTTTTAGTAACGGAAACTTTAGAGGATCTTCTTCTGCGTTCAATAAACGGTTTTAATATTGCAGTTTGTACCAAATAAAGGCCACATCTATCCCTATAGGAGACCTTATCCTTATATCTACCTTGCGCAGTGCATAGCTTGGCAAATAGTCCTAGCCCGTTAATTCTTGTTGGCAAATGGATCTCGACTCATTACGAGTTTATTCCCATGGCGATCACAAGACAATAGTTCGGCATTCAGAAGATGTATTGTGTAATGATGCAGATTCATACTAGTATCTCTTACAAGTTCGCATCACGTGGCCATAATTTCGATGTTTGACCGCCACTTGTTATCGTCCACTTTCCCCCGACGATAATGCCCTTATTCAGTCTCAAAGTGGCACATATTGGAATATTCTCCCGAGAGCATGCCGACGACTGCCCGTTAAATCCCGAACCGCTGACTAGGACAACAGCATTAAAGCCAACAAAGTCATGCCCAAGATTCAGAAAGCCGTCCGACGGCTTTTCAATATCCGGAATCATGAGCCGCGAGTCAAGGAGGGAGGGAGCGGCCAACGCTATCCGGGCAAGTAATGGTGAGAAATTCTCGGTCTCCAATTGACGAAAAACCGCCAGTATCTTGTTTAGCTCCCGAGAGACTTGTCGTCGCACTTTTGAGTCACCGGCGTCATCCTTTTCAATCCCGATGAGGATGTAGGCTGAAATAGAGACGCGCTCGAGAGGTAGAATATCTGTTGTGGTCCCGCCGACCTTGCGGACGAGGCGGCCGGAGCAGCGATCGGATCCAAAGTTGATTCGTGGGAGTACTCTGCCTTGAGTGGAGCCTGTGACACCGGGAATGACGCGGGCGTAGAGCGGGTAGAGCAAAGGGTCTGCGCAGCCTCGCCAGAAGCCGTCATCACTGTTTATGACGTAAAGTGAATTAACTTTGAGGGTGAGACGAAATTGGGGGCCGGTAGGTGCGGTGGTGGTTGGTCTGGTTACGGGAGGCCTCACAGTAAACGGCGGCAAGGGATCGCACGGGATTCGGGTCGTCTCCATGGTGCCGTCTGGTTTAATGACACGAATTGGATCTGAACATAATCTAATGCCGCAGGCACAAGTTGAGAGGGAGAGAGAAATAAGAAGCGGGAGGAAAAGCGTGTTCATAATGTGAAATCAAACGCGTGTTTTCGAGTAGCGTTGGAAAGGCCAAGGCACCCAGTGGCAATATAGGTTTGCGTTCAAGATCACAGGTAGTATTTATACAAGTTTGGCGCTCTTACCGAGTCACCAGAGAAAGTAAATGCAGAGTGGGGATTTACCCTGCTGCGGAAATTGATGAGGACATGGTTTATATTCTGGCGTGGGAGTTTAGTTGCAACAAGTCGCCTGCTGCCATGGCATTTTGATCTCGGTGGATTGACATGCACGCAACGCATGTCCCTGAGCGTATGTTTGTTGGTCTCTTTCGGCAAACCACATGCGATGGTTGACTCAATGGGACCGATTTTTTTGAGAAACCGTGATCGTTTGTTAAGCTAGGACTTCTCTCGCGGTCTTCCACTGACTCGGGACGCTTTTTAAAGTAACGGCTCCCGTAGGGGGCACACTTGACAGTTCCCTGAAATGCACTGTGGACACAACGGCTGCTGTTGAAAGGGTTGTCCTTACCCTTGGGATTATACTGAGCTCGTAGAGATTCTTCAAGCGGTGTCGCGGAATTGAAGCTAGGCGACCTAACGGTATCTAGTTGTATCTCTTTCTGCCTGTATTTTCAAAGACTGGGCGATGGTGTTAAAGCCCTTTCAGAAGCCCCTGGAGAAGCTCAAATCAAAAGCACCTAATTCCCAAGGCGGAGTTGTCGGTTAGCGGGTCTCATTCACGTTTTTGCATTCACGCTTCTTGCCTATCTCATATCGCTCGCAACCAAAACCGCGTAAACATTGCGCCTTTATCAGAGTATAGGGTAGCGTTACGTTTTGCATGTTTATGCGATGGTCTTTTACGTTTTAGAATGCATTCGGTGTGGGTGTGGCATGTGTATTCAGCAGGTTGCGAAAATTATTGGTGCTAAAGGGAACAATTACTGCCACTGCAAAATCAAAGCTGCTTGAATCCTGTATCTGCTTTGCTCTGTGTGATGTTTCTGTGTGACTGAATCGCCGTTGCAGCGATCAGAGAGTTGGCATGATGACGACTCGCCTATTTGTTTATGTTGGTGGAAACAGGGCGTGAATTACGTGGATTGACGTGGAGTGGAATTTGGGATGAGGAATGGCACACACCAGGGTGTGCACAGTACTATACAGTAGGCGCCACTGCGAGACAAACTTACGAGAGCGGCAAATCGAATAAATTTAGGCTAGAGTCATGCTAGGGCAACACTAAATTAGTTTTGGCACGACTGTACTGTACAGTACAGTAGGGTACAGTACAGTAGCACAAGCAAAGGAGACGAGAGGAACGATGGCATGTGAGAGGCGGGAACAAACTGGTCTGTTTGCCAAGTGTACTGTAAGCGCAAACTAACGGCTGCCGTCGCTTTGCACAACTGTAAAATCAAAGCAACGACACGTGTAGCATTGGCAGCCCCACCGCTCCCGCAGCTCATTTGCAAGCATTGCTGTCGCCCTCACGAAACCCCACACCCTTCTAAGGTAAGCAAAGCATCTGCCTTCCCACCCATCCCATCTCTTTATCCCCGCGCAACTCACAGCCCCTAGCTAGTAAAACACCGTACCTCCCAACCCCCCCACCCCAACCCATCCCAACATGCCCTCAGCTACCCGTGTAGCAACAGCCGCCAAACTCTGGCACCAGTCCAAACCCCTCCGCCGCCGCCTTCTGGCCCTCCGCGAGATGAAAAACGCCGGCGAAGACATAGGCTTTGCCGAAATCTTCGACGATCTTTCCGAGCTAGAAAAAGCAGCCAAGAAGCTAAAAAAGGAGCGAAAAAAGGCCGCCAAGAAGCAAAAAAAGCAACAAAAGAAGCAACAAAAGCAGCAAGCCAAGCGACTCGAACAGCGCAAAAAGCGCCACGCCCGTCGTCGCAAGACCCGCCCACGCCCCACCCCCACCGTCGCCCCCACCACCCCCGACCCCCACCCCTACTACACACCGTACCCCACTCGCGACATGCCGTCCGCACAGATCCCTACCACGAACCATGCTCCGCCGGTTGCACCGCGTCATACCGCCCGACAAAGCGCTGCTGCGACGGCGGTGGGACACGAGTCACGACACGAGGTGAACGGTGCCGTTAATTTTTTCAAAAATTTCTTGTCCCAAATTGCCTCCCCACCTTCTCCACCGGCCAGCCAGCACACGCACCGACGCCATCACCGTCGTCGCTAGTGACACACCAGTGCGGTTTGGTCTTGTGAGTGAGACCTCGTGTTTGTGCGGCGTTTGGTTGGCTCGGACTGTTACGCCGATGGTGCCGCCGAGGACTGACGCTGATGCGCGCGGTTCGAAGCGTGTGTCGAGTGCAGAGGTTCACTTGCTGCAGTTGCTGGAGCGGCAGCGTCGGGAGATTGAGGCTTTGCGTCGTCGCTTGGCCAGTTTGGAGGGGGGTGGGGAAGGTGGGGGGATGGGTATGCGCAGGGGGTGGTCGAGGGGGAGGGGGAGTTGGCGTTGAAGATTGCCATGCCGGCTTTGGTGCGTGGGTGGACTAGTGTGGATGAGGTGGCCCGCGTGCGGGAATTGTGTCGGAGTGTCGTGGGAGACGGCATGTTTGGGGGGTGGGAGGATGTGTTGAGGGTTTTTTTTGAGGCAGTTGTTAGTGCCAAGGAGGGTATGTCTGATGATGTTGCGGCGTTGGAGACCGTGTTGCCGGAAGATTGGTACAAGGAGCCGTGGTATTTGCTGTATGTGCAGCGTATGGGCGTGGAGAGTGAGGGGGAAGATGGTGATTTTGATCGCTTGCGACAAATGTTGCCGTATATTCGCCGTGTCTTGGGCTTTCGTAACGTGTGTTTGCTACCGCATTACGAGTCCCCTATGGGTGATGGGGGGTATGACATCAGCGCGTTTAGCCCGAGGGAGGCCTTGGGGGGTGTGCAGGCGTTTCGCCGATTAATGAAGGATACTAGGGCCATGGGCATGAGAGTTGCTACTGATGCCGTGTTTAATCATACTTCTACGGAGCACGAGTGGTTTCAAAAGGCCTTGAGGGGCGAGGAAAAGTATCTGCGGTATTATGTTCAACGAAATGGGAGAGAGAAAATTGCAGAGTGGGATCGGGAAGGGGACATTGTATGTCGATATCGGGATGCGGATGGTACCTTGACGGAACGCGTCGTCGTGTTTCCGGATGTAGATCGCACCCATGGATTGTGGGTGGAGATTCGCGGCAGCACCTATCAATTCTACAGGAGTTTTTATCCGTTTCAGGTCGATCTGAACTTGCAGAATCCCGATGTGTTGGAGGAGCTGTTTCAGGTGTTGGCGCAGGAGCTCAAGCTGGGGGTGTTGGCGAAGAGGTTGGATGCCGTGGCCCACTGGATCAAGAAGGCGGGGACGTCGGCGGAGGGTCTGCCGGAGTGTCATGCCGTACTAGCGTTGATCAAGTCGTTTGTGAAGCATGTGAATTCAAAGGTGGCTCTAATGCCGGAAGTCGTGAGAGATATGGCAACTGTAGGAGAGTATTTGGGGGTCGCCACCGAGATTATGGGACCCAATGTGGGTCAGAGGGGGATGCAGTGTGGAGTTTTGAGATGCAGGCAGCCTTGAGAGAGGCAACCTATTTTCAAACAGTGGCCCATGGTGGAAGGGTGTGTTCAGCATGCCAAAGTTGGAGGGAAGGGGAGTATGGATGAATGTCCTGGAACACCATGACGAGACGTATATGGGTTATTTCGGAAGGGAGGTTCGCGTGTGGATGGCAGAGTATATCAAGAGTCACAGGGGTTTTGTGTACAAGAACGGCATGTCTGCAGGAGTGAGGCTGGCGGATTGCTTGAATGGAAACGAGAAGCGGATCGCGACAGCGCTCTTTTTGTTGTACGTGACTCCAGGAGTACCGATGGTGTACATGGGGACGGAGATTGGGGCGAATAGTGACCGAGAGCATGCGGAGAGAATGAAGGAGAGTTCGGTGAAGGTGTTTCAAAAGTTAGGGGTGTATGTTGACAGCGCTAGTTGCTTTGATGGGCGCGAATTGCAAAGGGGAGGACTAACAAAGGCAAGCATCGACAGAGCCGTTGCCAATAATTACGAGGGGTTGTGGATGGTGAAGCGGATGAATGAGTTGTGGCAAAAATGCAGATGGTTGCAGGAGGGGGATCCAAAACCGATGGACTCGGGGGATATAGCGGTGTTGTGTATGGGGAGATCGACAAGGGATGAGAGAGAGAGGGTAATTTGCTTGGTTAATTTGGCAGGGACAGAAAAGTGGGCAGTGGTTCCAAAGAAGCAGGTGGCAGAACACTGCGGGGTGGATGGCGGAGTGAATTGGACAAGAAGGTTTGAGTTTAGCGATGTTTTGACTAGGAAGAACGTCGAGGTGGTGGAGGAGGTTGTTGCCCTTCGATTTCGCCTGAGGAGTTTCGACCGGGCGGTGGTAGAGATTGTAGAGAAGTGATGGCGCTGAGCGAGTTGCCAGATGATAGCTCAGGTTTGTGCGTGATGAAGGGGGAAATTTGCGGTGCTTTACTGATTGCAGACCTAGGACAGCTATTTTCCGAGAATGGGGGTAGCAGGTCCGAGACTAAAGTGACACTCGTGCAATTGTCGAGTTTCATTCTTCCCTCGAGTGACTGACTGCTTACCTCAGAATAGGGCCTCAGAGGATTGCATCTCACCAAAAGACTTAAGGTCCTGTTGGTTGTAAACAAACGAACCTGAACGTTTGCATATTGCTAGAACGACCGAATTCCTGGTGACGCGTTCAATGAGCTCTGCACCTTTTCTGCCATGATGGTGGGGCACACGGGGAGAGGGACACAAGTATTCTGTTGCCAGTTGTCATCTCCGTTTGTAAAGTGCGCGCTTTCTCCCACTGGTGCCGTTTGTGAGTCCGACTTGGGGCATAGGGGGGCAGTTGTCGTGCTTGCGAGTTCCCGACCTGGGGCATGTCAGTTGAATCAGTCACTGAAAACATAGCCCTTGCTTGATTGCATGGATGAGCGAACTTTGATAGACAGATTCGACATTGATTGTGCTTGAAATTAAGCGACGTTTGATACGGGCTTGATAAGGGCAGCTTGTTTGCTACATCTAACGCCCAGACCGTACTGAAGACTCTGCACAATGGATGTCAGGTGCGCTTCGGTTACCTTTCGAGATAGATTAAAGAGTTACCGGCTTCGCTGTGGTCAGCGGCTTACATCAACACGACCGCAGTTTGACAAAAGGAGGACAAGCGAGGAGCCTTACTTTGTTCGGTTTAGCAACAGCGGCCCTCGGACGAAGATTACGGCTGTGGTGGTTGTGGAATAGTATTCGGTGCTCTGATGGCAGAGATGTTCGAACCATCCGCGGTGTGATGAACATTTTATCTACTCCCGACGAAGAGCCATCTAGGGCTATATTGTCGGGGGTGATTACACTGGAGAACCACGCTCAGACGGTACCATGGTCGGCTGAGGACGGATCGCTGGGGATGCGAGTGTGGGTGCAATGGCTAGCAATCCCGTCGACAATTAACGATACTGCTGTTGCGGTCCAAGTTGATGCTCCTACAATAATTAAGGACGAGCGTGGAGGCAACTCAGATGGCGGTATGAACCGCATGAGCTCATTTGTGTGGCGGGTGGTTGGTTTGGAGGATAGCCTGCAGCAAGGAGTTGGAGGATGGGGTGCCACGGTGTTGGCTGATGCACTATTGATGGAGCTCATGAGGGAAATTTTTGGTTATTTTAATGCATGGAAGATGTGGTCGGTTATGTCCACGCGGCTAATGCGTTATGCAAGATAAGTCGTCGCTTATGGATAACACTGATGCGTGATAAGTCGTCGCTTATGGATAACACTGCAGTACTGTACATGACCTTCCTTACAGTGCTCATAAGTGGAGGTAGGAGAATGGTGGGCAGCGACCATTTTCAAATAATTCTAGCTTACGCTGTCAGCTGGGGCTTGTATGCCCTTTACAAACCATCAAGTACAGTACACTGATTACGGCAATTAGTGTGAGGGTGGTAATTAATGTGATTCTTAATTAATGTTAATTAACATTACTTTATCATATTGGCATGGAGCGACGGCGGTGAGACGACAGTCCCTGGGGTGTGTTATCGGTCGCAACCTAAAGGTTGGATGGACAACAACACTTTTGTGAAGTGGTTGAATGGGCTAAGGGCCATTAAGAAAGCGCCTGATGGAAAGAATCGCGTGTTATATGTCGACAACTGTTCAGGGCACAACAAAAGCTCAAATAAAATCCTTGCGTTGTCCTAGGTTAGCTCCGAGCTTCGTAAGCTTCCAAGGAATGCGACTGATTCATTGCAATCAGCGGACTCGTTCATCATTTCCAAGATTAAGGATGCGTGGAGAAGGAGGTGGGATCAGTGTAAGTCCGATTTTGATTAGAAGGGGAGAGTGGATGGGCGGTCAAGGCGGGTCTAGTAGGAAGCTTAAGAAACCAGACAAACAGTTTCATATTCGCTTAGCGTCTGATTCTGTTAGCGAAGTCAACTGTCAGACGGATGCAAATGGGCTTTCATATGCCCGGAAAGCGATGATTCGGACTGGGATAAGCTGTAATCTAAATGGACGCTGGGAGGAAGTCTAGCTTAGCGATGAGCTTCAGCAGATAATCGCAAAACATCGTACTTCGATGGCACTGAGTCTGCGGTTTGACCTAGACCCGCAACGTATGACTTGATGATCCAGTAAATTTTGTTTCTCGTATTCATTAATTTAGTGCTTTATTATTGTCATTGAATTTATTTCTGAACTTACCACCTTTAAAGTGAACTCATAATTAGGGTTAATTAACGTTAAATACTGGTTAGCGCTCCAAAACATACGGTTTGAAATTAATTAGATCAACATAAATTACCGTTATTGGTGTAATTACGCAGGAGGGTGACCGCGGTGTACTGTAATGGAGAATAAATGCCGAAACACGTGTCTTAAACTTCCGGAATTCATGGATGCTTCCGTCAACAGTCTGCAGTGCATTTACTAATGTCATGAAGCGCCTGGCTTCGGTTAATCCTATTTGTCCGTAAATTAAACATAGAAAAACACAAACACATTTACTAGATTAACTAAAGGTAAAATAGCTAATTCATGACTTAAACATACCCCGCGTTCTCTTCGCATACGTCTTTAGTAGCTGCTTCGACAGAGATGGTGTGGAGAATAGGGTTAGGTGGATTAACATTAGGAACAGACGATTTTCATGAAATGGTTAAGGTACTAGCGTGCCACCCCAAATCTCGCCAAAAGTTGAGGGATCGTCGGTCCATATGGTCGCTACATGTGACAGTTATCTTGAGGTGTCCATCTTTCTCACAGAGGGTGCATTTTGGATGTATGCAAGTGCCTCAACCTGTCTCGGGCCGTTCAGACCGTCTCTGTAACATGAATTTCACGCCAAATCATTCTCGTTGCGATTTTAGCTCGGAGGACCGAGAGATTGGCTGAACACTAATTTTTGCACCTTCGTAAAGATCTCTGTCGTGCGGAAGCTTACAGCTTGTCCAGTTTACCTGTGGCAAAAGCGATGTTACTGCAAGCGAACTTGACAGTAGAGATCGGTAACGATGCGAAGTATGATATGACATGAAAGAGAAACCCAAATATCCAAATGAAACGAGAGAGTTCAAATCAAAATGTAATGAGCGACCGAAGGATGCACAACTTTTCTTCGAAAAGTGTAACAGAAAAGAAAGACTCAATGAAATGAAAATAAATGAAAAGAAGAACGAAGATGAATTGTGATTGGGCCATGCAGGATGAATAGAGGGCGGGAGGCAGGAGAACAGCGAAGAATTGAGGAACCAGGAGTTGCGCTAGAGATTTCCAAGTTGGCGATTATGTATTCCTGTTGAACCAGTCTTGCTCCTAGCCCAGATCCCCTTGGGCAAGCGGTACTACCGCTAAGTGGACATCATCTGAGTAAGCATATGCAGCTGCGGCAGCGAGTGTGGGGTGTGGAACGGTAAGCTGCCTACATGGCCATCATAAAAGGTGCTTACAGTCAATCGATGCAGCCGATGCAGCCGTGACCGCGTGGCTTGTTTGGAGTTGCAGATCAAAGCCACGTTTAACCTCTCTTTTCATACTCACCAATAATTTTCCAATTACAGTACCGAATTTAAACAAAGAGAAAACTAAAATTTTATAAGATTTGCTTGGAGACTGCGGTCACAAAAAGTGGGCGAAGAAGAAATAAGAATCATCAAGCAATTGCAACCTTCCATCCAAATAGGACTCGCGAAACGTTCGGCCGGCTGACCAATCACCCCAGACGAGAATTCTGTATTCTGGGACTCCGATTGCTGCAAATTACAATGCAGCAACCATTCGGAGGGAATGAGAGGACCAATTAAACTTCGGCGATGGTTTATTTTCAGGCGAGAGAGCGTAGAAGAAATCCAGATAGTAGGATGCGCGAGTTAGTAGACAAGCGAGTACCAGGTAAAGCCCAACAATAGCGCTACTTATACACATTTACACGGCATAGAACATCAAAACGAAGCACCAAATAAACTAATCTTTCCGGACATTTTGAATTGCGACAATAGGAGAGCTTGCGAGCACCCGTTGCCTGTTCTTGCGGAGCGCCATTGCGATATCGATAGATTCAGTGTTGAGCTTAATATTGTCCAGCAAAAGTGATATCCCAGCTTTATCCACCTCAAAAACCACGTAACTCACGAGTATTGCGCAATTATTTCGTATAGACTCAACATCGGTGGTTGAAAAAGCCATGGCGGCTTGAAAGAGTTGGCGGACCAGGGAGCTTGGTAAGGCGCGAACTTTTTTCGAGGCTTCTGGTCACTCAGGATTTTTCGTTCCAAATCGACTTGTTGATATGCTGTCACTGCGAGCTGTATCAAAGGAGTGAGACTGAGGAGGTGACCAATTCGGGTATGGGTAGTTGTAACAGCAGAGAGATAGTTACGAACTGACCCAGCACTTACGATAGATTCATCATAGATACATCCCAGGTAGCGAAGTGAAGGACCTTCCGTACCGTCCAATGGGTCGATTCCATCCTTAGTGCAAAAGGTAACCCATTTTTTCCACCGTATCTCATTCGAGCGCCATGTGTTCGGGGTAAGTGACTTGGGCATGAGCCTTTCAATTGTAGTCCCCCCCTACGTGTGCCCTATTCCTGCCGCTTTAAGCACTGATTGATTTAGAGTAACTGCGAGCGGTAGGGATCGTGCTTCTTCTGCGAGATTTTCCAAACGGCGATATTGCACGGAAGGACGGGCATAGACGACGGAGCCCACAGAGCACGTAGGTAGAGATTGTTGGCGACGAGTACGCGTGGCCGTGAAAGCTGGCACGGGCTGAGAAAACATGATTGAGTGGGCCAATACGGCGTGACCAAGATCCCTATTGCTTGTTCCTTGATGATCTTGGCCACGGCCAGCGGTATCAACTTGAGAGGCGGGTTCCAAGAGTTGACTTCGGCTCGACAATCCTCGGAGATCGCGTCTACGGCGAGGGAGCCAGGAGACGAAAAATTGCAAAAAAATGTATCTCTTGCAGATGCGGTTAGTGTTGTCTGCGAAACTGTCGATGGTTGGCGGGAAAGCCTCAAGGAATGGCTGAAGGGTATTTGTATTGATCATCCAGTTGTTGAATGTCTGTAGTCGTGACAGCGGGTCGGCGAAACGATTGACTGCGGAGGGCAGATAGTGCGATTGGATAGTGATACCGAACTTGAGAATCAAGCGGCATAGCGAACGGAGCTCTAGCATCAAGGGCCGTGACATGGTGGTCGTCGCGTATAGTATCGATACCACCGCTTTATTGTCATCCCAAATCTTGACGTGAGTCCCGGTTTTCAGTAACGAGGCGAAAGCGCGAATATTGTCCGTAACGGCCCGTAAATCCAAGAGAGTTACTGTCTTGACTCGAAGGGAGGGGTCCCAGAGTCCGCGAGCTTCCAGAAGCCTTGTATTACTGGCCTCAGATCGATCCCAACGTTTCCCCCTGACCAACTCCCGTCGACGCATCTGAGTGTAGAGCCAATGTTGGCTGCGGAGTTGCGATTTTCCTCTCCGGAGGGTTGGTGGTGAGGTCCCTCCGGAAGCTCAAATCCCGAAGAGCGGCGTGCAAGAGCCTTACGCATTTCCCAGTCTTGCTCAGATTAATCCTGGGAGAATCGTAAATCGATCGGATGTAGAGCCGGATGAGGGACAAAGCGGGCGAGCATGAGATAGCGAAACCTGCGAAGTGGAGTAGCATCGATACGTCGACTAGTAGGCGATTCTGTCGTGCTTGGTGTAATAGTTGCCGGGAAATACCTCGTAACTTTTCCATCCTTCGAGCCGTAGTTCCAAAGACTAAACTCTCTGTATCGATTAGAAAAACCAAATTATCGATCCACCGCGTCTGCTTACAACGACCGTTGTCCTACTTCCTTTGAAGAAAACACGAGCGGAGTAGAGAATCGATTTGTCAGCGGGCATTCTTGAGCCATAAAGGGCGATTTAGAGCCACTAAGAAATCGTCCATATAGGGGTTTTTTCGAAGACGTAGGGTTTCCCGCACGTATTGAACGAAAGGTCTCATAAAATTGATGAAGTAAGCCGGAGAGAGTTTCCAGCAGAAAGGGAATGCAATGCAGCGAAAAAATAGATGGTCCACTTTGAACAGGAACTAATTTCGAATATCGGGGTGTAGAGAAGAGTTGTGGTAACCTATGGCGATATCGAAAGAAAACATCAAATCGGATTCCTGGGGGACTAGAGCGAACCATTCCAATGTTTCCATTCGGACTAGGATATCCGGAAATAGGGTCTATTGTCGAGAAAGGTTGACCACGAGCCGCCTATTTTCGGCTGATGTTGCAACAAAGGCGTTGGAGATACGTAAACCCTTCTAGCGTAAAGAAAGGGCGGTAGACTCGGAAATTCCTTCGAAGTTGCGATGATGAAGTGCATCCGATATTGCTGAGTCGAAGAATGCCCGGTTTCGGGGATCGATGGGAAGTTGAGGGAGTTGCAATTTGGTGCATAAAGGGGAGGTTGTGATGGGTTTTTCGTAGACATCAAACCGTAGTGCGCAGAAGAGGAATATCGAGGCGCCGAGGGTTTCGGACCAGAAGGGAGCGGTGCGCTTGGTATTGCGCCAGAGGACGGGGGAAATAGGGACAGAAATGAAGAGTCGCGGAGGCGACGGCTTTAGTTGGACTTGGAGCCCTTGAGAACTTTTCTGGACTGGTTCTTGCGAAGTCGAGAGCCTTGAGCGGCCTCTTTGTTGTAATCTTTAGCATATGAATGGCAGCACAACTCAGCGAACTTGACCTTGGTGGAGCGATAAAGCTCAGAGGATTACGGCTAGTCTTCTTCGCGAAGGTAGCGGTGGAAGAGGATTTCTTCGGACTTTTCAGATTCGATATAGTAGAAGTCGGCACGTTCCAGAACGCGGCTGTAAGTGGCCTCCAGGTAGTGATGGAGAACAGAAAAGAACTTGGTTGCGGCGTAAAAGTCCTTGTTCTGGAGAGCTTCGGTTACTGTAGTGCAACGTGTCTAAGCACGTCACAGATGCCCCCGAGAGGAAAGCCCTTCGGCAATCGGCGAGAGCCAGAAAGCACACTATTACATCAGGCGTTTGTGACAGGCGTTTGTGACCTGCTTTCCATTTAAGCATCTTTCGTTGCAGTAACTCAGTCTGAGGTCTAAAGGAAGAGCGGAGATTTATGCCTTCAGGCCGGGAAGCTCGGATTAGGGGTGATAGAGGTTTGGGGGGGATCCAGAGATTCCGGAAAACAGGGAGAACAACAGGCAGACAGATAAAAGCGGAAGCCGGTCTCCTGGATGGCGTGTCGGTAGACAGATTTAGACTGAAGCCTGTCTCCGACGAGTTTGACATCTCCTTCGATACATGAGTGGGTGATTTTACTTCTATGTAGACGCCTAACCACTTAGGCGCCATGGATGACCGATGCCTGAAATGAATAAAAAGAACAAAACACGAAGGATAAGATTAAAGAGGGAACGGGCGGTTGCGAAGGAAGAACACGCTGAAGAGTTTACACTCTAGCGGAGTAAACCAGGAAATATCCAAAGATGTCTCGCTTGGGAAGTAAAAAGGTTCAAGGTAAGAACAGTTGGGAGCTAGATTCAGAGCCTGCACCAGGGTACCTCTTTAGTTAGTGGGCGCTGGTTCACGAAACCGACTATACGTACTAGTCTGAAAACTACATGGCTACATCTAGTCATCCTACGATAAACTATTTAGTTACTCAGAGAATGAGTGTGAGGTCCAGCTGGCTGAGATAGATCCTCGTTAGTGCTTAATGTCGTGGAAACTTGGTACAATTAGCAGTCTTGCTTCGGGTCCATACCAGGTCCAGGACTAAGGTCCACAAGGGGACGTCGGTTAGCGCCAACGTTCAGTGCTTACAGCTAGGTAATTTCATGAAAGATAGGGTCACTGCTGTAAGGAGCGTTAAATTACATCAAAATTTGATCACCAAAATATCACTCCCTGGCGACACTGTAATGTGATATCCCAAGGCACTACAGTTAACCGGTGAGCGTAGGCGATAAAGTTCTCGCAGTTGTGCCCAAAGTTCCAGAGAACTTCAGCTTCCCACTTGTCACGGACGTCAGCGGACTTGATGCGACCAGAGAGCCCTTCTAATTCCGGAATGAACCCCTCGGCGGGAAGTGGAGCGACGGAGCTAGGACGCTGGAACTTATTGAGCTTGTCGATTTCAGCGTAGTCTTGGCGGGTAGCGATTGTCTTTTCGCCTGCGTTAGCAAAGGGCATGGGCAGCGTCAACTGTAGAACGCCCGTCTCGTGAGCCTCTACGGCGGTTGAGGGCTTGACGAAAGGATCAGATGCCGGTGGATTTGAAGCGGCGGCCGCGCCTGGCTCTGCGGCAGGAGTGTTCAACGGTCCCTTGGAAGCTTGGAGCAAGTTGAAGATCCGCGAGAGCTGAGCTTCCGGAATAAGTTCCGGTGACCTTATTCTTGTGGGTGTGGAGGCGAGAAGCGTCGGACTGGGGTGATTTAGAAGCGTTGGTATGGGACATGGTTGGTATGCAAGTGTGATAGTCGACCTAGACAGATTCGTCCAAAGCTGGTTAAAAGGATGAGAACAAGCGACGACTTGAGGAACCAGTAGTTGCGCTACAGGTTTCCAAGTTGGCGATTATATAGCCCTGTTGAACCGTTCTTGATAGCAACCCAAATCCTTTTGTGCGAGCGGTGCTACTGCAACGTGGACATCATCTGAGTAAGCATATGCAGAAGTGGAAGCGAGAGTAGGGTGTAGAACTGTATGCTGCGTACGTGGCCATCATAAAAGATGCTTACAGTTACCCGATGCAGCATATGAAGCCGTGGCCGAGTGAATTGTTTGAAGTTGCAGATAAAATCTACGTTCAACCTCCCTTTTCATATTTACCCATAATTTTCCAAATAAAGTACCAAATGTCAATGGAGATAGGTAGAAGGTCCATACCCTCTGCATGACAAGGAAGTGCGTAGTGTTCGATTCTCCTACATTCGGCTCGTGTCAGTGCTGAGAGACCTCCATCGGCCTGGCTCCGAAATGGTGCGGAGTGAGGATTGAAAATGGTCACATCAAGACCCTGTAGGGTGGGCGCTAATAGAGTGACGTCGATGACGAGATCCAGTGCGCGTTGCTCGGCTAGGCTCTTGCGCAAGTCGGCGGCAGATATAAGCTACAGATTTATGCTCAGGTAGATGGCCGGGCTAGTGAGTTCGCGAAAGAGAAAATCTCGATGAAGTTTGTGACTGCGCACCGCACCGAACCTCCTTTTTCAGGTTGATACATGATGGCCCAAGGTATCGAGGAGAGAGGGAACAGTGAAGTTACATGCGGTCGTTTAATGGAAGCCGAAGTGTTGAAAGGAGATCGGAAGCCGTCGAGGAGGCCGTCGAGGCCAGCCGAGTAAAAAGGAACGAAGATGAGGCAGTATGGACCGATGGATGAAGGCAGGTACCGGGTCTTTGTAGGATATTTTCGCCGACTGTTAGCGAAGAATACTCTCTAGTTCGTTGACAAACAACTGTTCCAGAATTTTTTGAGGCTCATCGGATCTAATGTAATTTTTCAAAGCCCATAAGCTCCATGCAGCCTGCGATACTGTACGTATAATAACTGTATCCTGAAATAAAGGGGGGAAACGTGGGGTCATTTAACATTTGAAAGATGCGGTCTGTTATGGCTTGAAACATACTACAGGCTGACCAGTAATACCTCTTAAATTCCCGGAAAAAGCCGGCTCAAGGCCAGGTCCGCAATAAATGATGTGCCCTGTACACTTTAAAATCATCGAATTTCACTACGTACTTGATGTGCACTAATTTTGCAACCAAAAAAATCTGGAAGGGGACCAAATTCGGATACAGTTTTTGAATTTGCAAGATTTTTCACAGTATCTGAATTTGCAAGATATCTTTGCAGTATTTAAATTTGGAAGATATTTTTATTTTGGATGATTATGGCAACTTCATGGGCTGATTTTTTACTTTAAGACAAGCTGTCATTAGTAGATGTCATTGCACGTCCAATTTCGTGATATTTTTGAATACGTTGCCCTATTTTAAGCTCGAAATCGACGTCGTTGAGGAAAACCCCGCCACCAACTACCCCATCGGCTCACCCCTTCTTTGCCCTCAACGTGACCGACTTCCGCCCCTCCCTTACGATCGCCAAGTCATCCCGAGGCCGCCGTCCCCTCAACGCTCTGGCCCTGATGGCAAATAGTCCAACCGACAACGATAATTACTGTAGAAGGTTGGACCGGGAACGCGTTCGCCGTAACTGCTTCAAGCAGCCAGAAGAGGCAAACGAGGAGGTAGAGGAAGAAGAGGAAGAGGAGGCGGAAGAGGAGCATGAAGAGGAGGACTGGGTAAATCCGTAGGTGCCAATAGTTTACAACGGTGGGGGAGCTCCTATGGAGAACGAAGGGAGACTGAGGGAGTAATTTTGATCTCTGACTCTTCTGACGAAGATGAAGAGAAGGGTGACGAGGGTGACGAGGGGGATGAGGGGGAAGGATACGTGGAAAGTCTTGGAATAGTGGACAGGGGGCCTGTAATTATGGACCAGGTGTTCCCGACGCTGGAATCGGATGGGGCCATCTTTAGTGGTTTAGATATATCCCAGGAGGAAATGGAGAATTGTAAGCCGTTCGCGGATATTTGTGGGGACTGATTGGGTGGAATGGATATTTTGGGGAAAATGTTTGGCTCTGATCCAGAGGATTAAGATATAAAGGAAGATATCTACATATTTATCCTGATAGTTTCTGTTGTTAGTCTTTGTCGTTGGAACAGTTCCATTTGATGCATTTTATGGTTCTTAGTATGTTTGTTTGAGACTTTAGGGCTAGCCAAAAAGTCTATGTAAGCTGAGTAAACTGCTTATTCTTGTGGAGATGGAGCAAGTTGGCAGATAACTTCAAGTCAAGTCCCGAGTAGTAGGAAGTTGAGAGTCAATTTCAAACCCAAGAACCATTTTTCTTACGCTGGTCACAGAGTATCAGTGGTAGACCCTGCCCCTTCTATACTTGCTTGTAGCCCTGTTAACTGTCGCCCTTACCCAACCCTTTTTCGTCGTTCAACTATACCGCGGTAGCACTTTACATCACTTACAACACCTCCTTCTTGGGGTAATTGTTTCAGAGTATCTATTCTCCCGACGATTTACCCCTACCAGTACTCCCATTGCATCATGGAATTTTCTGCCTTGATTGAGAGGGGTAACTGGGACCTTTATTCAAAGATTTAATTGGGCTTGATAAACAGACACGACCTGACAAGAAGGGCGAGACCAATGCTTGCTCTAGCGAAAGGGACGAAGGAAAATTCCCCCATTGAAATTTCTGCAAGCCGAGAAATCATTTGGGTTGAAAAACTCCCGGTGTAAGCAATGTGCTTACAGAAAGCGACAACGGCAGCGACGAATTCTCGAAGTGGGTGATCTCGGGTAACACCATTAGGACAGCAACAGCTGGGACCCCTCGTTTGCTTTGAGGAAGACAGTGCTGATTGAGTGCGGCAGGGTACGCTGAGCATTACTGAGCCCGATCGAGGAGGATGACCTTCCCTACAAGCCTTGATTGATTCCGTTTCCGTCATATTTGGAGGATAGAATCCTTTACCATAGCGTTCCAATCCTTCACTCTTGCCCGTACCAAGCTTTAGAGCTAGATCATTCCTGAAATGTAGATCTAGATTCTTTCTAACGTGGAGGAGGTCTAAGCACAATTTCATATTTTCCATGAATCTTTTGTCCGCCTTGTCTATCGATATCGCTTGAGCAAATGTAGTGGTGCGATCAGATAAATCGAAACCAGGTATGGAATAGCTACCTGAAAAACTCAGAAAACGTCTCCACAACTCTCTGCTCATTAAGATGTGCAAAAGCAATAGGAAATAGGTGAGTTTTGCCATCATAGCCGAGCACTTCGAATATAGCTACGTGCGATAAGTTTCCGACCCCTTCGCAGATTGCGGCATCTGCAGAACAACAATTCTTTCAGTTTCGCAGAAATGCTTTGCCACCAAAGGAATAAAAAATAAGCCACAGAAGCATTTAACTTCGTCTTTTATGTCTTCCAGGTCCACACAATCGACATTAAATGGGTCAAATGTTCTTCCTGTTGCTCGTGGGTCTTCTGCGAATTGATAAAATTTGCTGCCTTCACTCTCTGTTCCCCCATACAAGCAGTGCATGAGATGATCGCCATGTACATCGAGTGTTTCGGGCAATTAATTCTCGGGCATGGCGTGCCAGGGTGAAAAAGTGGGACTTGACAGTAGTACTGAAGCCACAAAGAGAATTCTCAAGGTTCAATGCTTGTCTTTAGTCAGGGGTATGGGGGACAATAAACCCATTCATTAGCTCAGTGGAGGGCCATAGATGCGCGAAACGCCTGCCTCCTCGAATCCTCAAGAGGAATTCGTTCTTGCACTGCTTCATGGATTGCGTCGGTCAGCGTCTTTTACAATGGTGCTTTTTGCGAGCAAATTACACTGAACGGGATAATCCTAGACGGCAGGCAAGAGGTTGACTACCTCCGGTAGGCGTCTGCAGCTGCTTCGTATGTTCTCAGTTCCCTAATAGGAGTTGGGAGCAAGGTTCTGCAAAGCTTGCTAGATGATGAGCTAGAAGCCAAGAATTACACAGCCGTGATGTTCTTCGCGGGGGTGAGTACGATCCCAAGAGATTGTTTTTTCTTGTCCTTGGGTTTGACGGGCAGCTGGAGTTCTCGGAATTCTTCTGGGTCCAGTACTCCCCCTCCAAATTTCGAAAACAGTCCTCCAACATCCTGTCGAACTCTTCCGCTCCTTCTCCGGTGCAAGACGGGGGCACTACGCGCAGCAAATAGCCTACTTTGAAAACGCCAAAACAGTTACGCAGTAGCTGGAACGCCACTTGCCTACTCTCAAGGTCAGCAATGGTCTCGAGGAATGGTCTGAGAGATAAGACATTATTTGTAAAGGACCGTGTGGTGTATTCCTTAGTACCGAAGGGGGCGTTCAGGACAGAAGTACCCTCGCTGTACTCTTGCTTAATCCTGGCTGGGTCGAGACTCTGTAATGACCCTGGAGGGGCTGTAGGCCACCAGACGGTGCACTTCGGCAGCGACAAGTGCAGTTCTCGGCTTTCAGCCTCCACAGAGCGAATTACTTCGATGTTTTTGACGAGTTGGTAGTGGCGCCCGATAACGTACCCGTCATTGTGGTACCAAAGTTGAAGTAAACTTTGCCAAATCTCTGTTCTCCCCTTCCTCTGAACTGAAGAGTTCTTTTATTTGGAGGATAATGGGGTGCAGCACCAGGTCGAAGAGGAGGCCTCCAAGATTGTCTCCTTGTTGGGTCCAACAGACTCTTCTTATGGTGTGACTACCTATCCACCGGAATACGGGCTCGTTTGCATAGCAATATGAGATGAAAGGCTGTAACTCTGGGAATAGCTTTCTCACCGCGGTCGGAAAAGCGGGTCTGCTGCACATGTTAAAAGCGTTCTTGAGATCGACCGTCAATAGCCCATATGATGGGTCACTGCCGTACTCCTGAACGACTCGTCGGATTCCTTGCACGACTTTGTCGGTACCCGTCTTTGCGGCGATACCCACTTGGAGAGGTTGGAGGTAGCCTGCCGCCTTCTGGGACACCCGCTTCATTGAGCACCTACCTACCAACATGCGCAGGATCTCCCCGACGGCGATTGGCCTAGGTGACATGTCTTTCTTCGCCAACGGGGTTGGTGGAGCACCAGCGATCCAAGGAGCGAGAACGGCTGGTGCCTTTCCAGTTGCTAAAACATTAGCAAGTCTCGTGAGAGCTGCCAAACAGCCGAAATTACCCGATGAGGATGGACATCTTAGCAATTATACCAGGTGACAAGGCATTAGACCTGAGCCTCCCGGTGAGGATCTTGGTTTAAATGTCCTGATAGCGCCCAGAACTTCGTCTTCAGTGATCGGTCGGAAACTGTAGTTGGTAGAAAATGTTCCACTGACTAGAATTGTTTCATCAGGGGCCTGCTGGGGATGGTTATCAATAAGGGCATCGATTACATCACTGGTAGCCAGTTTTGTCGGCCTTATTATATTTACCTGTTGCTGGTACGAAGTGGAACGAGATGGTGCCGTGCGTTTTTTGGACCGGTCCAGTGCTTGCGCCCATAGTGTTCTGAAGTGCCCTGCGTTCCACAAATCTATTCTTTCGGGGCCCAGCCCACAGGATCAACCGAAGTGATCGCCAATTAAACCTTCTCGCAAAAGACCTGGCAAGAGATGCTCGTCATCCTGTCGTAGAGCCACGCCATGGTTTCCACCGCACGAGACCCGACATCCAGGCAATGGGAAGCAGCTGAAGGACCTATTTTTTGATGTTACCTTCGTGAATGACTCGCTTCCTCCAACAAAAGAGTGAGGGCATTTAACCAGATGTCCTCTCTGAATGCGGCGCGAAATGCAGAGCAGAGAAGATACCAATCTTTTATCGCGACCTGCACCAAAGAAAGGCTCGTGCCTGTGCCAATTGATAGGGATAAATCGTCGGGAGAAGAGATACTCAGAACCAATTACCCCAAGAAGGAGGTGTTGCAAGCCACAAAAGTGCTACCGTGGTATAGTTGAACGATCAAAAAGGATTGGATAAGGAAAACCGCTGAGAGGGCTACAAGTAAGTATAAAAGGGGCCGGGTCTACCACTGATACCCTGTGACCAGCGTAAGAAAAATGGTTCTTGGGTTTGAAATTAACTCTCAACTTCCTACTACTCGGGACTTGACTTGAAGTTATCTGCAAACTTGCTTGACCTCCACAAGAGGAAGCAGTTTACTCATCTTATATAGACTTTTTGGGTATCCCCAGAGTCTCAAATAAACATACTAAAAACCTTAAAAGGCATCAAATGGAATCTTTTGAAAGAGAAAGACTAACAGCGGATACTATCAGGATAAATATGAAGATTTCTTCCTCAATATCTAAGTCTTCTAGATCAGAGCCAAAAATTTTCCCCAAGATATCCATTCCACCCAAGCAGTCCCCACAAATATCCGCGAACGGCTTAGAATTCTCCATTGCCTCCTGCGAAATATCTATACAGAAATATCTAGACCACTGAAGATGCCCCATCTGGTTCCAGAGTCGGGACCACCTGGTCCATATTTTCCGGCCCCTTCCCGACTATTCCAGCACTTTCCATGTCTCCCTCCCCCACATCCTCCTCGTCCTCCCTTCAACCTTCTCTTTACCTTCGTCAGAAGAGTCAGAGATCACAATTAATCACTCAGTCTCCCCTTCGTTCCCCATGGAGCTTCCCCACCGTTGTACACTAGTTGCTCCCACGAGTCCACCCAGTCTTCCTCTTCATCCTCCTCTTCCTCCTCTTCCTCCTCCTTCTCTACCTCCTCTTCCTCCTCATCACTCTCTGCCTCTTCTGCCTGCTCGAAGCAGTTACGGCGGACCCACTCCCGAACGCGTTCCCGCTCCAACCTTCTACAGTAATCGTCGTAATAGGTTGGACCATTTGCCATCAGAGAAAGAGCGTTGAGGGGACGGCGGCCTCGGGATGACTTGGCAATGGTGAGGGAAGGGCGGAAGTTGGTCATGTTGGAGGCAAAAAAAGGGGTGTGCCGATGGGGTAGTTGATGGCGGGGGGTTGCCTCAACGACGTCGATTTTGGACTTCAAATAGTGCAATGTATTCGAAAAGTTTCACGGCCTTGGACGAAATAAAAAATGTGAAGCAATGCCACAGCTTTGAATTTTTATGCGAGTAGGACAACGGCTAAAAATCTGCTTGATAAAATATCGGAACTGAATTTGGAGGACGAAGCGGATCACGAGTCGAAAGATTCCTACTCTGAAAAAGGAGGACCAAAACGCTCAAAGAAAAATAGAAATGGAGTTGCACAGTGAATTTGGATTCATGGGAAAAATCCTTTCCATGATTTTGTTCCTAAAAGAAAATTGATGTGGAGAGTTGTTTTTGAAAAGTAATGAGGAGGGAGAAGACAGAAGTTTGTGGTGAGGATCACTCTCCTGCAGAAAGGACCGTCTCCGTACCAACAGGAAGTTAATTTGTATTCAGTGGTCCTATAATTTCGAAAGCCTCACGTACATTCAGTACGACCCTTCTTATTATGTCTAAACGGGGAACAAATAAAGCTGAATGATAAAAGGCGCGATTTCGCAGGAATTGTGTGTGAGGACGTTTGTTCTCGAGATGTGGACAATGATGAACGCAGTGGTCTCCAATTATGGTGTGAGTGGGAACTAGGGGAGATTCCATCGTTGGAGAATAGGGGTGGCTGAAGGGAGATAGTGTGCGATATCGTAAAAAAATATTTTTTTCTTCGGTAATGTCGAAACTGTTTCCGAAAGACACATTGGAATATTTAGAGCAGTTCTAATTTACTGATAGAATGAAGAGGTACAAATAACATTGGAATATTGAAACAGAGAGGGAGGCAGACGGGGCGCTGCTAAAGGAGCAGTTGAGAAGATGGCAGTAGGTTTCGGAAAGTTGGGGGCAAAAGGTCAATGGAGTGTACCTCCATTCCCACAAGAATCCAGATGAGCCCCTCTTTATAGACAGTACTGCAGATCTACTCTATAACTTTTATACTTGTGTTAACTCAGTAGAACGTACTAGAAGGTAGAGGTATAACTATGGAATAGTACTGTCTGGAAAATAACTAAGTAAATAAAACGATGACGTGGTGCTCTACATCAAATAAAAACCTTGAAAATAAAATCGCTATCCGGTTACAATGAGATTCTCAATCCATTCAAGACTATGCATTTTCTCTGTTAAACTACTTGGTAACCGAGAACTGAAATAAAAAAGCGAACAAGCCTCTATTACATAGCAGTGTATTAGAGACGTTACACTATTCCCTCCCCCGGACTATTGACGTCCTCGTCAATAGTACTGCAGTAGTATACTGTGTTTCCGAATTTACCGCTCAAAAGCCTTAGGTATCAGGACATATCCATCTTCCATAACATCCAAAAAGTCCCTCGCTGGTTGCCGCTCCCCATCGTGATGTGGGTTACCACGCATTGAACATAGACACTTGTATCCCCAACCAGCTTTCTTATGAATTAAAAAAGCCTCAACTACTTGTTCTGTTCCAGTAGGCAATTGAAGCGATTCAGGAAGAGGGAAAATAGGTACAGCAATGTCATCAAGATGCTCCAAGTGTGTTTTTTTCGGGATGATATGGATGATTGGATGGATATTAAAGTGAGCAAGGAGATCCAATAGAACAGAATTCTTATAAATTAGCTCCTTTAACACAAATGGGCCAATATTGGTGCACCAAGCTTTTTCGAATCTTGCGACCTACAATACTCACATCCGTTCACAATGAAAAATTGACCCAAGCTTTGAGCCGAATTTGTAATCGGGAACCTTCTAGTGTCTATTGGACCGTTGTCCTCATATGAGGACTACTTTTAGCACTTCTTTTTCAATACAAAATTTTTTTACCTCAGCGCATTTCTTGTCCCTCCGCATTCGTTCATGAGTGTTGATGGCCAATCAAAACAAACTTTTCAAGATTGTTGACCTCAGTGAAGGCTAGAGTATTTTTCCCTCACCAGCTTCCGCTCCTCGCAAGAAGTTGTGAAAACGACTTCATTTTGGAAGGTAAAATAGTTCGTATCATCGTAGGGGGTTTCAGAAACGAGGGCGCATGTACAGTAAAAGTTACTTTACTGTAACTAAACATAAAAAACCTTTTTCCAGTAAAAATTTCGGGCTTCCAAAACATTTACCTCTCCAAAATGTAACGGAAATTGTCCTCATATGAGGACAAAGCGTGCCTCACATGAGGAAAGTGCTTGGTCGGATTGACACTAGCGCCTCGAAGCGTAGGCAGCTTTCTGGGCTTTTGCCACTTTGTAGGCATATTTCACATCCTCTAGAGAAACCTTGAGCTTGACACGAAATTCGTCCAAACCATGGAGAGGTATGATGCTGCAAGCTAAAAAGTCTAACGGCGATTTAGGTATTCATCCAAGTTCTATCTCAAACGGCTGTATACCAAGATCATCGCTGACAGCCGAGCTGTATCCAAATTTTGCAGAAGGTAACAGCCTATCCAAGTCATCCTGATGATAGGAGTTCTATCAACAAAGATAGTTATCGATCATCCTATTCGTAATTTCGGAATCACCATCTGTTTGCGGGTGTCTGCTAGTAGAAGTTTTTAGTTTCACACCACAAATATCCATCAGTGTCTTCCAAAAATTTGAAACGAACCTGCTATCCTTGTCCGAGGTCAAATCGCCAGCAACCCTTAGTTACTAAAAATGTTCGAAAAGAAGTCCCTAGCCGTTTTTTCAGCAGTATCTGGCGTTTTTGATTTTAGAAAATAGACTCGACGACTAAGTCGATCAATCCAAGTCGTATTTGAATAATTACCGCTCTTCGTTATGGGTAGCCTCATAATGAAATCTGTGACTAGTAATCCTAATCTGCGGTCAGGCAATTCTAGCTAAATTCGACCTGTCAAATTCTTTTTATTAGAGTTCTTATACTGCTTACAGGGAAGATATCCTTCACAGTACTTTCGAACATCCCGGCTTATATGTTTCCAATGGAAGTTTTGTAGTCTGGACAGTGTGTCTGGAAATCGGGAATGTACACCGTCTTTGGACTCTTGATCAATTTGCAAAATACATGGCCCTGAACTTCGCAGCACACACAGCTTTCCATTTTAAAACAGCCTATAACCCTCCTTTCGTAACATTGGCAGAAATTTCCCAAGTTTCTTCCCCTGAACCTTATCCTTTTGGTCATTCTACTTCTATATCTTGTATCACTGGACCTAGTAACTAGTATTCGTCATACCGAGGAAATATATGATCTATATCAAGGTAGGGAACTTCAACGTCATTCACTGATACGTCAAGATCTCCTCACATAACATTAGGAGCTTGTGATAATGCGTATCCCAAGACGTGAATTTTTCCGGGCTTTAGTGTGATTTGAAAGATTCCGAAGTTACTGAGAGTTTTCAATCAACGTGCTCCTTTAAAAATCAGCTTCGGGTTTGTAAAGAAGCTCCTAAGTACCTGATTGCCAGCGAAAATCTTAAATTAGGAACTTTCAAGATAGCACATGAATCATCCCATAAAATTAATCAAAGCCAGAAGCTCTCTGTCATTTGCAATGTAGTACGACGCAGTGGTTAAAAGGTTCTTTGAATAGAAAGAAATTATATGGTCCATTCCATTCTCATCCAACTGTGTATAGAGTTCCACCGACAGCGAGCTGTGAAGCGTCTACATGGCCACGAAAGGGCTTTTTCTCAATTAGGAGCGACTAATACTGGAACTAATTTCGTTGCTTCATTTAGCTACTGGAAAGCTTTATCCTACTATTCCTCCCATTTACCCATTACTCGATCCTTTCCCGTCAAATCTGTGAGAGATGCAGCATTTTATGATAACTTCGGTATGAATGTTGTGCAATGCCCGGTGCGCAGTTCTTCTCGTCTAGGAACGGAACCCCGTCAGACAATGAGAAAAACAACACACACAAATCAAGGCCTAAAGGGTGTTCGCTGTCCCTGTTTCTCTTTAAGAACCCTGAGATGCAGTAGCACAGCTCGCCGGCGGCGAGGAGAAGTGGAGCTGGAAGACCTGGGGTGATTCCTTGGACGGCTGGACAGTATACTTGTCCTCTGGCTTTTAAGGCCGGACCGTGGTACGGGGAATGCTAGAAACTTGATAAGGATCGATTAAAAAGAACCGTATACACCAGGAGTGTAGTACTGGACAAAGAGGATGAAGCAGTGGGTCAGCAGTGCTGATTATCTCCTTTGGAGATAAGGATGTTGTCACCAACGGCAACCTTGAAGTTCCTATTTGTATATAGACTCCGGAGTCCGGGGCGTCAAGTGTGAGTAAATATCACGGGCAACAACAAAAGGGGAATTATAATGTTGGATAGAGAGAGGGTAAATAAAAAGGGGGACCCGGGCGGATAAACGTGGCTATAGCCAAAGTTGCCTTTGATAAGATTTCTGCAAAGACGGAAGTTGGGAGTCAAGTTCTGAGCCTACACCGGGGTGTCTGTTTAATCTGGTAACCTAGTGGCCAGGTAAGTATGAAAACTAGTTAGCACGTGAGGGTTATCTACGACGGCGAGGTAATTAAATTCAATTTCAGCCAAGTAATGGAGATCCAAGGTAGAGATAAGTAAATTCGACGCTTGGCCCAATAGGTGGCTTTCACCTGCGAAAATATCAGATCCATTTTGGGGGCGGGGGATCCGGAATGCAAGCCCTTGACCCCTCTCGGAAGAGCATATAGTGCCAGGACTAATGATGGGCGAAATCCGAAAATTGCGCTTACTGTACAATACGGTGTCTGCTGGTGGCAATGTGCCAGCACGAATAAAAATTGGATCTTAAAAAGATCACTAAAACCAAATATGCCGCAGGCAGTACAGTAAGAGTACCAATTGCACTACAATGAACCTAAAAATTGTATTAAACCAAGGAAAATTCTCAGCTCCGTCAAAGAAATAGGTTTTGGCCAAGTCTGTAAGACTTCGACCTTCCCTGGATTGAAAGGAATACCGTATTTCCCAACAATTGAACTTAGGAACGCAAGCTCATTCTGAAAGAAAGAGAATTTCTTCGGGAGTATATACTGCTCATGTTCCACAAGTCGCTTCAGTACAATTTCTAGATGTTTCTAATGTTTTTCCTTGTTCTTGCTGGCGATTAGAATTTCGCACATGTTGAGAACCAAAAATGCATCTATGCAGTCGTAAAAGATCTGGTTTATTAACACTTGGAATTTAGCAGGAGCATTGCAAAGTACTATAAGCATAACAAGAAATTTGAACTGCCCACATTTTGTATTGAACGCAGTTTTCTTATGTCCTCTGCTTCAACCCTTATCTAATGAAATCCTGTTTTTAGATCAAGCTTGGAGAAAATCTGTCATCTCCAATTCGATCGTCCTAGGTACGAGGTAATGGATCATTGTTCTATTCTGTCATGCGATTTAAAGCACGGTAATGGACAACAATTCTTAGCTTTCCATTCTTTTCTTTATCAAAGAAAGGAGATTCTCCATAAGTTGATTTACGGGATCTTATCTTCCCTTTCCTCAGAAGTGATTCGACGTACTCCTTTGCTGCTCTGAGTTCAGATGGGGATAAATGGAACAGAGGTCGACGAGGTGCCTCTGCTCCTTTCTCCACTTGGATCTCGTTGTCCCCTGATCGAATCGGAGGGAGCCCATATGACAAATTCTCAAGAAAGACCTCTTATAGTTCTCCAAAAAGATTTTCAGATGTCAATTGGACTCAGAATCTTTCATTTTTCTCAAATTATGATCCTTAAGTAATCGAAATATTTCGAAGTCACCTCCATGCCTCAGCATTCGTGTAAATTTCTTCACTCCCAAATTGGACACATCAATACGGATTTCAGCATCGCGATTAATCACTGGAATAGAAACATATTTCACCATCAAAACACGTCGCTGTTAGTTAAAATTTGTATTGTTGGCAACATGCAACGGCATTCCTAACAGAACGTCATACCTACCTAATCTGGGAGATATCCCAGTTAGAAGTATAGGTATGATCACATAATTGTATAGTTCCGTTGACAATGGTTTCAGATGCCTCTTCCGTAATCCCCTTCTGTGAATGGCAAACAATGACTCGTTCACGCCGAATCTCAAAAAAGTTCCTATTTCCCTTCAGGAACTCAGTTGAAACCACGTTTGTACTACATACATCGTCCTTTAGTATTTTGACTGCTTATCCCTGTAGTCTGCCATCAAGCACTAACAAAGGCTCCACTGGTATAGATCCATCAGTGGGGATGATGTCATAATGATTAGAAGAGATTCCATTAGACTCCGCTTCGGAGATTCTAGACTTTTTCCTGTCCTCTGAGAATTTTGCTCCGACCATGTCCACAAAAGTTTCACTCTGCTCATCGGGGCATCTGTTCACAGTCACTACTGGTCTCACCTGAATGTTCATCAAGTCTTGTGGACCAAATAGATTTCCGAGTCAAAGCCATCCAAAGAAATGCTGTGTCCTTTCCGTGTATTGTTCGCAATTATGCGATTATCACCCTGTTACATTTATTCCTGTTTCCTTTCTGGTCTTTTCAAGGTCCACATCCCACTTTAAGGCACGTGAAGCATCTTTTCTCCATCAAGTCATTCTGACGCTGCCAATTGGGACTAATTTATAGCTTACCAATCTCTATTTGCATAGGGCCAGAGGCATTTCAATTCTTTGAAAATGAACCTTTGTCACTGAAGAAACCTGCTCCGTAAAAAGCTCAATCAAATTTGAGAGAAATAATAGTAGCAGCATCCCCTTGTGTACCTCCGGCAAAATATGTGGTTTGAGACCTTCACAGAACCGCGCCAAATTTCCGACTCACTTAAACCGGGAATATTCACAACCAAATTCCTGAACTCCGAGAGATACGCAGCCATATTTGTTTTCTGGCGGAGCTTGTTAATCTTGTCACGAGCTTTGATAGCACTATCCCATGGAACAAACTCAGCTTCAACTAGGAGTTTGAAAGATTCCCAGGTCAGCCAGACAATGTTTTCAAAAACAAGCGTGTATCACCAGTTTGCTGCGGTACCGGTCATACACGTAGAAGAAAAGTTAATGACAATCTGAGTACTGAAAAATTCGCTCTGACCCACTTGAATATGCCTTAGGTACTTTTCGACTGAATGCAACCATGACCGAAACGCTAACGCATCCCGATTCCCATCGAAAAACAAAGTCTTACTTGGTTTGAAGAAAGACGTGTTCAATAAACTCCTTACCGAAAGCCTTACACCAAGACCTAAGGTTGAATAATAGCACTTGAAGTTTAAATCTGCAAGGGATTAGTCCCTGGAAGACGGGTTTGCTCCCTACCCGCGGCGTGAGTGACTGGCCATTAGCTCTGATCACACCTACAATCCGCTTTGACTCAGTAATCCGTTCGAGATATCCTCAACAGTCCACCATGTAGACCTCTATCGGTGCTTTTACCCTATAGGAAAGCCTTGCAAGCCGACTTTAAGCTGGCCAATAACCAAATAGTACCTGTTCTAAGGACTTGCCCCTTAGTCTAAGTCCAGTCCAAGTGGACCCTTTAAAGCGTTACCTGAACCCTTGATACAGTCGGTGCACCTAGGTAACAGCCAACAAGTGCAATAGGATTGTAGAATAATATTGATAGAGGACCCTCAAATGGGGACTTGGTCAGAAGCACAGCTTTAATAATGCAACTTAGTTAAGCCAAACTGGTCAATCTAAGTATTCTGCACAGGATAATGCATCTTCGTGAGGTCTGCACGCTACCTATACAGAATGACCTAGAGAAAACACCCTTTGCTGCACCCTCACGTTCCCGGTTACTAAAATCTCGAATTAGTAATCGTTGACTGTGTGAAAAATAAGTTTTAGGGTACCTGTTACTCCAGCCCACAGGTACTATCCTGTACTTGGCACCCCAGTCCACAAGTACCGTATATCCAATTTGCTTACAGTATACTGACAGCAAAAGTTTCCCAAAATTCAAAAACGCACAAAAACAAAAAATTCCACGTGTAAATAATCCTCGAACCAGAGCAAGAAGAAAGCGAAACAGCAGCGGAGCGAGCGAAAGCGATGCTACCAGTGTAGCAAAGAGGGAGTCAACCGGGGCGCTGGTAAAGGAGCAGTTGTGACGATGGCAGTAGGTTTCGGAAATTCGGGGGCAAAGGGTCAATGGAGTGTACCTCCATTCCCACAAGAATCCAGATGGGCCCCCTCTTTATAGACAGTACTGCGGCTCTACTCTAGAACTTCTATGATTGTGTTAACTCAGTGGACCTTACTAGAAAGTAGAGGTTTAACTATGGATAAGTACTATCTAGAAAATAATTAAGTAAATAAAATGATGACGTGGGGCTCCACGTCAAACAAAAACACCTTGAAAAAAAATAAGATCGCTATCCGGTTACAATCAGATTCTCAATCCATTCAAGACGATGCATTTTCTCTGTTACACCACTTTGTAATAGAGAACTGAAATAAAAAAAGCGAACAACTCTCTATTACACAGCGGTGTAATAGAGACATTGTTACAGACATTTCTAGTAATGAAAATTTCCTTGTAGACGGAATGAGTTACTCATCAACCACGTATAGCCGATTCCAGTATCTATTTGGAAGCAGTTTTGTAAAGTGTAATTGTGAAAAAACTTAAAGTTTAGTTTTCATTGTAGAAAAGTAGTGGACAGGATTTTCTTCGCTTAGATCAAATTTAGATTTTTAAGTTTTCCGTAGCATAAATTTTTACCTCATAAAATAGTCAAAATTTAAAATACTTAGATTAAATTTATCACCACTTCTTGATCAAAACGTTTCTTCAGCCACAATGGGTACCCAAAAAAGCCAATATTTCACCCAAGTATTCTCTCTTTATCCCATGTATAAAATATGTTTATCAGTCGAGGAATAATTTTATCTACTCTACCCTGATCGTATTTTCTAACGTATTCAGTGTAAAATTATTTTCACGCATTTCACTTGGAAATTTTAATCTTCACAGGCTGCAATAATTACAGTTGAATTACCAGAGAATTATGATCCGTGTGAATTAATACCTGGAAATATATTCAATAAATATTGCTGTCTGAGTTATGCCTGTAAAGATTATTACAATGGTTACCTGAAATTTTGGTACCAGAACTTCCTTATTCGTACTAGGTTGTTAGAAATATTTACTTAGCTTCAAGATATGGTAGTGACTCCATCGATCAGCTACTATTAACTTTTTTCTAGTCAGTAATACCTCAAATCCTATTTCATGCAATGGATATTTGTCCAATCGTAATTATCTTATTTTGGATCCAAACAGTTTAACATTTTACAATTTCGGACGCAGAACGCTCCAATTTTTCTTCAAGGGCGACATTTTAATGGGATCTTCGTAGGACTCCCGGCCGACAGTAAATGGTCTCAAGAACAGTATTTCGATGGTTTGCACAAAAAACTTGTCGTTGTGCTACTATCTGCACCGAATGGAAATGGTCTCAAGAACAGTATTTCGATGCTGTGCACAAAAAAATTGTCTTTGAGCTATTATCTGCATCTTATTCTCATCAAGTGCCATAATTTATACAAATTTTTGTTACAATCGCGAAAATTATTAGCGAGCTCTCCATATTTATAAACAAAGTCCCAGGCACATAAATTCAGTCTCAAATGGTGCAATGGCGATGTTTTATTCTTTGAACGATTCGAGATTTTTTGTACTATTCAGAAAGTGGATCTTCTATCACCAATATCGAATGCATCCTACAAATTTTTCCATCTGTTACACATTAATCCCGATGAATATGAACCCCTCAAAATTTGGAATCTCTTTTAGGTTCTCAAAATTTCCGATTTCATTCTTCCACTGATTCTTCCAAGTTATCTGAAATAAATCAGTACCTGAAATAAATCAGTACTTCGGGTACCTTGAAGAACCATTTTACTGTTGACGAATCATAAAATTGAGTCATACCAGCAAGTATCTATTTTGTCTACGGTCTCTACGAAGCCCTATGAGGAAGCTAATTTCCAGAGGGGGAAAGTTCTATACTTTATCAAATATTCACGAATGTCATTTATTATCCGCGCATATGATAGTCGAGGAGTTTAGATCGAAACAAAATATAAATATCAACATATATCTCCACAAATGAATATTTTTTTTTCGGAGAAAAGAAAATATTCAAGAAAAGTAAAAAAATTAATCCTTGAACAATTCTAGTGCACTTAAGAAAAATTAACATATGGCAGATTTTCAGGAGTTGGTCATTAGAACTGCAAAAAAGGTACGTGCAAGGTTTGTAAAAATTATTTTAAAAGTTATTCATCTAAAAACGAAAACACAGAAAATAGGAAAAATGAATAAGGCTCGGTAACATTCAAAATGGCCATAACATTTGATTAATGTTCATGGACCGAAATTTTTAAATGCCCGTTACTTGTTGGTGAGGCACAATATATTATATAATTGGCATTGTTTAAGTAGTAAAACTTTATAATTCTATTCTACTAAATTAGAATGGAACTATAAACGATATTTCTCAGGATATAAGAAAACTCCACTACATAAGTATGAAATTGGCGATAATTCAAGTGAGAAAAGAAAAATAATCAGTTCAATATGCCAATGAGTTGTATCGGATAATGGAGATTCATGGATAAGATTAATGGTTAATTTGAGAAATCGTAACAAGAAAAGCCATCAGTTTTCATATTATGGATAACAGAACCTAAATTAAGCCCGAAAATAATTTATTTTATTCTGTAGAATTAGGAGATCACGCTTACCATTGCTACCTACATTTCAAAAGTATAACTTTCTCTGACTTTATCGAAAATTAATTTCTATCTTCGATTTTCCAGGCATATAAATACAAATTAAAAAATGTATTTTGTTGGGAAAGATAAAAATATTGATACGGTACACAATCACTTATGCGGTCACCCAAATTATGATTACATAGAATTATGGTGGAAGAGAGGTTTCAGTTGACATAATGATTGCAAGAATTATTCTTTTGCTATATTTTGATGTATGCCATTTTGAAATATTCCGAAAGAGATCTAACCCTCTTGCAGTATATTTAAGTTATGTATCTCGCGGATTTATTGATTTCATGTGGTCGATCATTTCATTGTGTAGATTTCGGATACCATTGACATCATGGATTCGATTTCCAGATATTCTGCCGGTGCATTGGTTAATCTTCAAAAATAGAAGATTGTATTATTTTTTTGAAACTATCTTATCAACGCCATTTATGGACCCCAAAAATATAATTGGAGGTCAGGCGTTCATCAATGAAAATATTCAAAACTATTTTGGAGAAAAGGGGATTTGTCTTGGTTCTATTGATTGTTTCCTAAAAAAATAGATTATATCGAAATACGAAATTAAAGCTTCAGATATTCTCTAAAGCAAGAAATTTAAGTCCTGAATAGAAGGAAATATATTAATATCGAGCATATCAAAATCAAGTTCGGAGACAATTATATCAAATCTGAAAATTTAAAAATGTTCCTATAGATACAAATTAGTGCTGAAGGAATTGAGTTTCCAATTGGAAAGGAAATTAGATCCCTGTAGAAACATAGTTGGAACTCCACCATAAAATAGCTGGACCTATCTGAACGTACATCATTTACCATTTCAAATGCTTCCGAAAATGAAGAAAATAAATTTCTCTGTACTTCTTCGAAATTAATCTCTCCGAATTTTCATGTGATTTTAATGTAATATTCAGTCACTTTTGTAAAATATTAAAAAGTAATAGATGACGGAAAATATTTTTGAGCGGCTCTATTTAATCCGTATGGGAATGAGGGCAAAGGAAAAATCATTCAGAAACTAGTTCAACTCTTTTCTCCTTATGGAAACTAGAATTCCTTTGTCAACTGCTAAAAATTTCAGTTGTCATTTATCAAATGTAGATGAAAAGTATGCAATTTTACAATCTGGATCAGGATTAAGAGATATGAACATGAGAACAACCCAGTAATGCTCAAAAATAATTTTATCGGTTATTTTTGTCAGCTTCATGAGGACTGGTCAATGAGAATGCCAGACGCCAAATTTATTTATACGTTAATTATTTGATCTTTGTATGAAATTAGTGGTTCATATGCCTCAACTAATTTTTATCCATTCAAAACGACGATGAACACTACTTGTGGTTCAAGCTTGCTGGCGATATTCTTATTACTGGACGGGAATATATTAAAGTAAAAATTATTGAAAAACATTACAATATGTAAGCTTCTCACAATAGTGCGCACTTCTATACCTTTCTATTTCAATTTATTAAAGTTATTCTGCATGACTATTACGATAATGATGTCTCGCCTGATGACAAATAGAATGGAACCTTCGTAATATTTCGACATGGAACCCTCGTAATATTTCGATAAATCGGTGTAAACGACTCGATGAAGAAATGAAATCTGCTGAATTTTTCAATTTTATTTCTTTGAGTGAATCAATTTTATATTTAGATGTGGTTATATATACTGTGTCTGTTTCTAAAGCAGTATATTTACAAAAAGAGAGATACGACGTTTGTAAAGTTGTCCGAAGTACAATTGTAGTCTAGTGAGCACAAATTTTATACCCCCACTCTCCGCGTTAGAACTCAAAGTTTTGTCAACATCGTAAAACTTAACGAAAGGTTGCGACTTCCAATGACCCCCGTTAACGATACAGCAATATTTTCCACACACGGTCAATCCTTGTCGCGTAATATGCAAGTTTTAAGCAACTTTTATGTTCTCTTTCGAGGAACAAGAGCGCCAACAGAACCGTTTTCAGCATCTCGCTTGAAAAATCTGCCGCAAAACGTGAGAATATGACCACAGTGGACCGTTAAATTGATAAAAAAAACAAGGCGCAGGGGCCTGGGAACTTTAAATGTTAAGCCATGAGCAGCATTCGAAAGCGAGCCAGAAACGTGTTACGAGTTAGATACAACTACTGCCGAGGTAGAGCTATAGGATAGTCAATCTTCAGAAGAAGAACATCAAGAAGTCTATAATATATGCAGAGGAGTGTTATACAAACAAATACACGAAAAGCTCAGAAAATTCTGAAGTTACTATTTTCCTTGCATGTATCAATGGAGGATCGACGGTAGAAATTAATTGGCCCAGCATAGGACGAGCATATTCAAGGTATAACAAAGTATGAGCAGACAAGTATGATTTTTCACCTTTTATGTTTCACCTAGACGAAATTTCAACCAATACCGAAGTTGTAGACCAGAAAACTGCAAATGGCGGGCATATTCACGCAGCAGCTAGTGATGTTCTGAAGTTTTTTTGAATTTTCATCTTGCTATACAGACTAAAGTTCAAGAATAGAAGGCTACTTTGGAGTGCAAAATCTACATCGAAATACATTCCTTCGGCAATGCCTGGAAAATTCTCGAGAAAGAGTTTCGATGCACCCATTTCACGCATCACTTTCACCCGATACAAGGAATCAAAAAGCAATCACCAAAGATCAACGCTTTTCAATGGATTCGCGGTCATCATGAAAGTGGATAGGAGGAAAACGTTTGGCTACTGAAGAGGATTTGCTGGATGAACCTAGTACGTAATGGATAACAACATATGTAAAAGAATTCAATACCTTCAAGCATCAAAAAAATTTGAAAAGAGGGCTGATTGCCGGTGTTTCAGTAGCGTTTTATTAAATTTTGAGGTCTTTCTGTTAGAATCCGATAGAAGAAATCTGCGTTACGAGTTGAATTTCCCTCATGAGACATCTATACTAACTCGCCTTACACAGCCTTGATTTTAGTCCAATCACTTTATTTAAAATACATTTCATTTGAATATGTTACTAAAGCAAATGATATTTTCGATTACAAAATGAGTTTTTAAGGTGGTTTTAAGAATACAAAGAGAAATTTTTCTATGCCATTTTTAGGGCTGAAAATTTTAGGCGCAGAGATGATATCCGTATTTCAAGTCCGAGGACATAAATCTATCTTTCTATGATATCTGATAGGGACCGAAGATATTTTTGAGTACCCTCAGTGTAACAATAACTTAAAAAAATATAGAAACATCTCGATGGAGGACTTTTTAGCAGTGAAGTGTTGCTGTTGCTTATAGAAAAATTAATATGAGTTGCAGAAGTTTTTAACACACATTTTGAAACGTACTAGATGATGAACACCCATAAAAAATACATGCAGGTTGTTTTATTTGTAAAGTAGAAATATGAAGTTAATTGCAGGTAGTTAGGGTAAATTCGTCTTTCCTTTAAATTTTCATTGGTAACTCATGGATTTTTATCAAATTGTTGATGTATAATAGTTATTGTCTGTCTCAAAAAGATATCTACAGAAAGTTTGCACCCAAATCATTGAAATTTTATTTGATATTATGCCCTCCGCAGATCTGATGTTGACGGTCCAGATTATTCTATTCCCTCATCGGCTTACAGTACTTAAATCCCCTCGGAAACTTCAGAGAAAGTTCGCAGAGGATTCCACCGGGCTGAGACTAAAGAGGCCTTTCAGAGCCGGTACAAAATTCTTTCATCTGAAACAATTCCAATACCCTCTCCTCAGAATGCCTAAATCAGAATGAAAAGAATTGGATATCATTTGGAGACAGTTTGTGACCGGTTTGTGACCGCCTTTAAAAATCGCTTACGAATTGAGCACTTCTTCTGTCATAATTAGATGTCAATTTGTAATAATTTATATTGATGTATAGTTGTCTACACTTTTATTCATGTATAGTTATCTACACTCACATTCTTGTAGGCTGTATCAGTAAGAAAATGAAAACATTTCATCATTGGCAATTTCCGCCTAAATTTATGATTCGTGCCGTTTGAAATGCGTAATGACATAATAATATCGTTAATCTCTTGATGAGAGATCAGTTTATTAAGCCTTCTTTTCATAACCCAGCCAGCCTCTTCCAAAGTTTCAACCGCATTTCAACCTAGATCTGCTCGTGTGCGCTTAAAAATCGACAAAGAAAGTAGCTGGTAGCCCGGTCAACAAGCAAGCCGCATTGAAGATGGCGTGTCTTTGAATAATAATGGCTATCACCCTATAGTATTGGTTTTCAACGTGCTTTTTCGAAATATTCATCTATTTCTGTGAGATTTATTCGGTTCTTAGCTGAGTAACTATTTCTTTTCTAATTAGACATTTTTCCGTAATTTGGCATCCCCCAAAACGACATCGAAAACACATTTTTTGCGTTTTCCCATCACACCCAAACTGTCTTCAACAAGCAGAACGCCGTCTCCTCTGTATTTATTTTCGCTTTCCCTCCTATTCCTTACCATAAATTAAAGTAAAAACTAGATAAAAAGAAATTGTGAAGCTAGATATGCACTTTTCACGTACAAATCGCAGTGAAGACGCTCCGACTAATGGTCAAATATGGCGTCGATGGACTCAACAGATTCAACTGAAGACTTAAAAAATGAAGCAATTTTCGAACGAGATTCTATTGGAACTTCGTAGAACGACTATCAGTTACATATGAAATAAGTCGCAGTCTACTAAGGTGCTCATATGATTCATGGATCAAGACTTATCCCGAGTCTCAGCCGACGTCCCCGCCTGGTATTCACATTCCTCGCCATTCGCCTGTTACCCTGTATATATTGACAGAGGGGAGAGAACTCCTTCTCAAACAGGCCATATATTACTGTGTTCAAAGCAACACACACCTTTCCCGTTGTGGAGTGAAGTACCTTGTCCTGTAGTACGTGTAATTTCTTTCTCCAGGGCGCCATGATGAAATCAAGTCATAGACAACAGGCCATACGACAAATAGCTAGATTTGTTTGTACAAAGGCGCAGCATTAAGTACATGAACGTTCAAACGATTGAGGAAAGCATATTTCAAGCAGTCACAAGGGATAATACTGCTGAGCACTTGTCTAGAGTACAGGCGGCAATAAAGATATAACTAACCAATTATTCACGCTTCATTTGCAACACTGACCAGTCTGGCGTGTCTCTGTCACACACGGAGAATCGAATAGACCACAAAGATGTTTGAATCTAGAATCAAAATCTGGTGCAGATTTAGGTGAGAACAAAAGGAATCCTAGTTCACCTCGCAATTATGCCTGTATTCTCTGCATATGGAATGGCTTACACACCAATGATCGTATTTCACGGTACCGAAAGGTCAACAGAACTTAGCAGAGGTTATACACAGTTCAACCGAACTTTTATCTTCATCACAGGACCCCAGCTGGTCTGCATTCGGACATTGTGTACAACTGAGCTCAGAACTTCTTGGGCGATATGTCTGGTTGTCATGACGGTAACTAGAATTTGCTATTTTTGCTTGGTGTTTGTGTCGTACATGTTCAGTATAAGACTTTGAAGCTAATCAAAGAGAACCAGGTGATAGTAATCACTTTGTCCTCCCACACATCTCATGTCACTAGGCCATTAGATGTTTCGGTTTTATCTTCCTACAAGACTGCTCTAAATCAGGCATTTCATCTGGAATCTTGTTGCGAAAAGGTTTTAGATGTCATGGATATGGCAGGTATTACTTGGGGAAATTTTGGGGTTATTTCAATGCTTGGAGGATGTGGTCGATTATATCCACGCGGCTAATGCGTTATGGGGATAAGTCGTCGCTGATTGGTAACACTACTGTACAGTACATGACCTTCCTTACAGGGCCGGCTCAATGCCGGCGAGCAGGCATGCTGCGTTGGACATGACGGCCGCAGCAGCGTGCCTTTGGGTAAGCACCGCTCTAACCATCCCATAGGTCTCCATCGCTCGAACGGCCGCGTTCCGCGCGACATCGGTTAGCACCGCGTACGCGTCTGGGTACCACCCTCCAAGGGTGGATATTGGGATAGGCACAAGACTTCCTCTAGTAGCCGTGGCGAGCAGTGGTTCATAGCCTCTACGTTTGGCAGAGATTGCTGCGATGAGGGAGGTGAGTGGGTTGAAAGTACGCACTCTATTATTGGAGAGCGCAAGAGGATTGACGAACGTGACGTCAAAAAAGTCCGTTCCTCAGCTGGTAACCATTGCCTCGATATCCGGCCTTGTGGCTGAAGCCCCTGTCGCAGCTCGATGGCCGGATGACGGGTTGCCTTCTGCAGGTCTTCGGTGAGGAGGACGAATCGACGGTCGTGTCGTCGGGTGCGGTTCCCACCATGCAGGCAGTGCATGAGGTGATCACCGTGGCAGTTGAGGACCTCAGGGCAGTTTGTGCGTGGACACGGCGTGTCTGGGGCGAAAAGCGGGACTTAGAGGTAGTACTGGAGCCACACTGAGAACTCACGGGCGTCAATATTGGTCTTGAGGCCGGGGCACGGAGCACAATAGACCCATTCCTTTGCGCCGGGAAGGCCCATAGAAGCCCGGAAAGCTTGCTTTCGTTGGTCGCCAAGAGGGATCTCTTCTTGAACTGGTATTACTTGTGATGCCTACTCTAAATATCATAATAGTAGCAATGTTATTTCCGTATTTTATCGCACCAGTGTGTGGGATGCTTCCATTTGTGGATGTTACCCAGACGCCAATGAGAAATTCTTCAGGACAGCCACCGTTGCAGATTTTGCATATTTTTTTAATCGTACTCACGTCGTATTCGTAGCCTTCTTCGCGAGGCGAACGTTAAGGAAAGCGGTACGATCGAGATTAGAACAGTCTCGGGAGCATATTTAACATCAGGATCTGTGATGGATCCCTCAAAACTACGGGAGCTCAAGAAGCGCCGGATGTAGGATGAGAACGAAGCAGGGAAAGAGCAATAAGAACTTATCGAATTGTATCGCGAATCGCACGCAGGCAAGGAGCGTCTGCTTCGTCTTGGTCCTGAGCGGAAGGATCGGCGCGATATTTTTGATTGGATTTGAAGTTTTAGAAGATATGAGCGGGGAGTGAGCGCATTTCCGCAGCGAAGAATTAGCCTCTCCGAGCTTGCAGAAATCTGAGAAAGTCTTATCCCTCGTCACCTTGATTTTTAATATTCTTTGAAGGCAACCAGTTATCATAAAATTTCGAATTAGGGAAACCTATTTCGGCCGGTTTTGGGGGTGCATTCAATCGTCGACTGGCTCCCTTATTTTTTCGCTTCCTTGAATTTTTGAAGTACGCTGTAGGGCATCGTCTTGGCTTTAAAAGAGTAATTAAACAATGAAATTGAGTGAAATATTGGAAAAGTATCAGGTTTACTGTGCACTATGTCAGAGTTTTTTCTGAAACATGTCGAATTAGGCAAGGAACTGCTAGTCGGTCCGTCGGTGTACACTCCGGAGAAGGAATTAATGGATCTTCATTGTTAGGTTTACATGCAATTGCATGAAACATACAGGTTGGTCATTTAGACATGGACGCAAATGCATTTGGTCACAGCGAGGCATTATAAATATCAAATGCATCGTCCTCACAACATTTGTTGTGTGAAGGTGATTACCTCAGCAATACTCTAGAGCTAGTGATTTAGAACTGTATATATGTAGGCTGAGCTATCCAAACTCACTGAACTAAAAGTAACGAGTACGAATTACTCAGCTTGACATCTAAGTTCAACACGACCAAGACTAACAACCTGGTCTTCTTAAGTTTCATACCTGGACTAACCGCCAGCTTTCGTTCAAACCCCATCAAAACTCCAACATTTATTTATGCCCCTCAACTGCCGCCACTGTGACCGCCCCTTGGACACCCTCGGGGATCACGCCGCCGACCTCTGCTGCCCTGGTTTCGGCCGTCGTCATCGCCATGACTCGCTCTGTAATGCGTTCGCGACACACGTTACCCACGTCGCGGGTCTGGATACTCGACACGAGGTTCCGCTCCTTGTCCAAGGCACTAAGCTCTGGCCCGCCGATATCCTGGTACAGCCCCCTCAAACCCCGGAAGGCACAGCCTCGCGCCCCACTGCATGTGACATCACGGTCGTCGCGCCGTTCAAGTCCGCAGCTCGCACCAAGGCGACCCAGGTTGCCGGTAGCGCTGCTGACGTGGCGGCCCGCGCTAAGGTTACAACTCTGGAACGCAACCTCGCCCGGCGCCTCCACGCGCCCTCATCTCACCCATCTGCTGCCAAACACGCCTAACTTCACCTTTCGACCCCTGGCATTTGATTCCCTGGGCGCCCCTTCCCCGGTACGGTAGCATTTATTGAGGAGTTACTTCCGCGGATGGACTCGCGTCCAAGTGTCAGTCGACCCCCGGTGTTATCCGCCGCCGTATCTACCAGCGACTAAGTTGCAACCTATGGTCATCCATTGCTCAGGCTATTCTCTCTCGAGCCCTGATGCGCATGGACGATGAGGTACATCCGGTTCGGTGTTAGCCGTATAGTTACAGGTAGGACGTGCGCAGTCCCCAGTAGATACTGAATGCATTATCTTTTCTTCATTACACCATAAAAAGCTGAGGGTTTTAAATAAAATTAATTTGTACGAAAGCATTACCCTTCATGATCAATACTCTGGAGACCGCTAGCGCCATACAGCGCAGGGTCTGGGACTACACAGCAGGGTACTAAGTACAATTTTTTGTCCTTTGGACAAGTGTCCATTGTAGGCTGCTAAAAAGTCAAAGGGGAAAGGTTTGGGTGTTTTACTCTTGGAAGATATATCCGCAAAGTCAAAGTAGTACAGTATTTAATTAGCGGGCAACCGAGGAGTACTGGTAACGGGTGCTCAGTTACCGTGTTCCGCTCAGACCCTGTGGGTCCAAGTCAACTGAATACGTGAAATCCTTGCACACCAGCTCTTTCTTGTAACGCACTTATTTATTACTAATTATATATTATTGAGGCTCGGTTACGTGATACGAACGGTAGTATCTATTGAAATAACTTGAGAAGGTACTAAGGAAAGCGATACATGCTGTATACGGTACTGTTGTATGTAGCACTCGGAACGTACTGATTTTTCCCTGCCGCACGATGATCTCAATTTTGATTCAACCATGTACCTTTGATACTGTTCCGGATATTGAGCCAGCGTTTCAAAGTTGCGACAACAGGACTTCAACTACGGGCCCCTCTTGGGTCCTCTTGCAAACATCAACCTATTCTCAAACTGTTCACCTACCGCTCTCATACCCCGTTGTTAAATATGTGGCTCATTTGACTTCTGGTCCTGAAGAGCGAAGATTTTCTGTTCAAACATCTACATAGAAAGCAATTTTAACTGGTTAACGTCCTCTAACTTTGTATCAAATAAACGACCCCCTTAAGTTAATCAGCTTAGTAGGCATTTTTACCTTCCCCTATTAGTGCCCTTGTTCCTGATAAGACTGGAAAATATTCTTTTCTTTTTGTAATACGGTATTGGGCATTGGAAGGGCTCTGTGGCTGGCTTTGTGCCGTCTTGATGAAAAAGTTTGCTTCCTGAGCAGTGGTTTCAAGTTCAACTAAATAATCGCAGTGGCTACTGTGCGTGCCTATACCTTTAAAATTACACCCTCATCTCCTCTTCCTTCGCGAGTGCCCCTCTGCCAGCTAACAGAAATCAAGCATACGCGACCAATTCAAACATAACAGTGTGATTATTCATTAATGGCCCGGACAAAGGAAAATACCGCTGGTGTTCCACACTAAGGGAACTGGTTCATTAATGTTCGCTTAACTCCTAAAAACTTGTTCGGCAGGTTTGGCTGAGAAACATGAGACCCTGAGCGTTCTGCGAGCGAGACACATTTCAGCGTTGCTGAAAGTTTTAGTACTGTATGAGACTGGTCAAAATCGTTAGACTGTTAGAACTACCTATGTTTGTTCTAACGGTTGTGGATTGAGTCGGTTGCGTTAAGGCAGTGATGAAGTTTGGCCTAAGCATTGACAGTATTTCAAGGAGTTTAGTGTGATATGCCGTTGTTTGCGGGTTCTTCCCTGAACCAAAGCTCGGAAATAGTTCCCTGTGCTAAGCTCGGTAGGATCCTCTCGGTAGGAGCCCATGTCCACCAAACTCTTCCGTTGGTGCCCGTTTATGGAATATGAAACTCTACGGTGATAACTGCTCCACGATCCGCTCCAGAGTTGCACATATTCCATCGTGAGCATGAATTATAAGAACTATGTTCCGGAGTTATCCATTGGAAACCGTAAAAGATGTGTGCCAGCTTAGAACAAATGAATGCGAAGACAAGCATGTTGTAACAGACTGATGGGTACATCCAGTCACAAGAGCTCAAGGAAGGAGCAAATCGAATGTACAGCACTTCCACAGACACGTCCTAAGTACGGTAACACAGTGGAACAAGCATTCAGAACTCTAGTGTTGGAAGAATCAATGAGTTCGTCTCGAAGAAACCGAAATTTTTCCGTTAATGTCGTTGTGTGATCGTCGTCAAGCCATAGATAAAAGAAATTCCAGCCCGCAATCGACCCGTTGAAGAATCTTCTGTTTAAAGTTTAGCGCAATGCATAGGCAAGCCTCAGACAACACTGGGGAAAGGTTTGGGTGTTTTACTTTTCGAAAATGTATCCGACAACACCGCTTCAACACTGACAGAAATCTGTGTAACAACACCTTGCCGCGTGATGCAGTTTGGGAACCTATATGCAGATGTCACAAATTCCATGGATTAACTGCTCACTCAGTAGATTGCACCGGCTGTTTCCATGACCAAGGCTACCTTGCAGAGGATGCCAGTTTTTGCCAAGTGTGGGACAGACAATTCTCTCTCAAGCTTGGTGTGATGACCAAAAATAAATTGCCTCTAATTCACTCGCTGGGCTTCGGTATACATACACAGAACTGAATATGGTAATTCCTGAAAATATTTATCAGAAGCGCAAATTGCCCCACGGCTCATAAGAGTCATCTTCAGTGCAAGTGCCATTTTGCAGGCGATGATGAGCAGCTATTTGCTGTAAAGTTAGATGTCTTTAGTTGTATCTACAACTTGAGCATGAATTCATGCTAATCGAAGATGTAATGAATGCAGTTTGTATTGTATTTAGGATGTCACAAGTCGCAATCTTTCAAGACACATGCTTCTGCGTAGCGAGCGGTGGCAATTTGTATGGTGGCGCCTCATTCTATATTGTGGCTCTTGCAGTGAAAATTCTCTCACTTCCTACCAGGATATAAATTTGGGGGGGGTCAAATGTAAATCCTCTTAGGACTCATAATCTATAGGCAATTCATTTAAATATATTGAGGCGTCCAGTACTTGGGCAGGGATCACAAGTGAACAAATAGCAATTCATTATTCAAGGTATTTTGGTAAACCACAGGCGATTGACCTCAGGGCAGACTCTTTTTTCACCAGAAATACGTGTAATCAATGAAGAAAGTTAGAGCGTCTGGAAAACAGTTTCTAGTCTTGAAGTTCTGCTTAACTTGAATTGGTTAAAACATCTTGTAGTCAAGAAATACTGTATCCAAATAAATGTAAGTGCGACATAAACCGTATGTTTGTCCCATTACAGCAAGCACTGCAGGTTTTCTAGTTTTTAATACTTGTAACAACCTTGACATTCTTGACAAAGTTAAAATGGCGTAAAGTACAGTACAGTTGTATATCCAATCCTGTACAGTATACAGTAGTAACTAAGAGAAATGGAAATACTCCCATCAATATTGGTCAGCAGATTTCAGTAACCGAGTTTTTGTGATTGTTTTGACATACCGCACTACTGTACGGTACTGACATGTGCAGTACATATTCTGTTTAATACCGCACCAAACTACAAACTTTTGTACAGTAAGTACAGTACATACAGTATACCATAACACTGACACATGTCAATTTGGATAAAGGATATTGAAATAAATATCTTCATTTCTTGTGCAACAAGAAGCTTCATTTCTTGTGCAACAAGAAGCAGGGGGGCGCATCCCGTGTACTGTATACCGCAGAGAGCTCGGGAAAACAAAATTTGTGTACAGTACCGTACACTGTACGGTACAATAACACAGCAATCCTGTACTTATCTAGTTGGCAGAGAGTACAAACAGGATAAGTTTTTTTCTGAAATCAGGACTGAGTTAAGAAAATAGGAAAATGGGCTTTATTTACTTCGATATACTGTATTTGTTTGTTGAGTTCCCGGGCTCACTTGACTATCTTTAACAAGATTTTCCATGCAGAAGATAGGAGCCATTATCCACCACTATTGCCTATCCATCTAATAGCTCTCCAGCAAGGTGTTGCCACTCGCGCAATGGAACGGTTTTCGAAGGTTAGATGCATTTTTTACAGCGGCACTCCGCATTGACAGTAACCTCCAATGCCGCTTGTTTGCTGGCTGGCCTCCCTTCCACCTTATGGTAGATTGGAGTGCCATCTACAGTTTTCGATGCATTGTACGGTTTCGCAAATGGCTTGGCCAATATACGGTATCTACGCTCCGGTACAAATTTACTGGGTACCAACCCACATATCTACCACAGTAAATTAACCCCCAATTTCACACTAGGTGAGATATGGACCCTGTTGAGACAAACCAGAGGCTACCTCCGTGCCCGTAGTAACCTCACCGCGTGCCTAGTTGACGCCCGCTCATGAACACCTTCGAGGTTGAATATGATAGGTGCAGCTTCCGTGGAGGATAGGGGCTGCTCATCATCGAATGATGACGTGCGAAAGGGTTTCGATAGACGCGGAGGGTTGACCGCAGGCCTGTTGGTCCTGGGTACTGGAAAGTTCAGAAAGTAATCGAACCACATTTTTCATTATTCTCTCCCTGTCCTGTGACCGTGCAGCGCGCGGCAGTGGCCTACTAGTCTACAACGAAAGTATTTTCCTTTTACGCCACACTACTCAGAATATGATCCAATTAAGTCTGTTAATTCTCGACTTGGGGAGATTTGGGGTATTTTACTGATTAGGGTTCTCAATCGTGCCATTCGAAAGTGCAAATGCCACATTCCGAGGACGGAAATATTTTGATGTGTCATACTGCAACTCATCTACGTACATAACACTCGAGGTAGCTCTGTTCAGTGAACATTTTACCCCAATACCCTAATAATAATAATATACTTTACTCAAGATGGTAAGGAAACAGCTGCTCCCACTTACGGAAAGACCCTACTTTCCAAATATTACAGCACCAACACTTTCCACCTCAACAAATTTACAGAATTTTAGTTCTTAGGGCGACTCTGCTCCAGTTATCATTGTGGTCTCCCTGAAATTATCTGCCCAGTCAAGATTCGCATTCGGACTCTCCAAACCACTAATGCATGTTGCTGCAATCAGTAGCAGGTTGGTTTTCGAAAGAATGCAGCAAAAATTTTAGACATGGAAGTTACTCAAGTAAAGATATTCACAGGACCACGTGACGATTATAGCAGATTTTCACGCTTTTTGACAAACTCCTTGACATTGCTCCTATACCTCCGAATCAGAACGTTCTGTGCTATATCTAATGTCATGTTTCAATGAAGCAGTCTGTTGCTCACCCTGCATGAAAAGTTACAGTGCTTCCGACCTTATCACTCGTTATAGTGCAGATGAAAAGAAAAGAGACAGCATAATCAGCGAGAAATGAGGCAAAGCACTAGATGCACAAAACAAGTTGTGTAGTAGCGATGATGCTCTAGATGCACAAAACTAGCATCACATCTTTCCACTGTTCGTGATTGGAATGCCTTCATTTGTTCCCATTCCAATTTGATTTCGAGTGCCTTTTCTTGGAATTCCTTTTTTTTGATGTGATCATTGACCACAAGTTCAGTTCGCCAATAAATATTAATTTTGACCGAAGCGCAATTTTTTGATATTGTATGATTCGGCCCTAATTCAATCACTACCGTTTAATACACCCTACATTCCAGTTTTTCGGCAACCCTCATTTATTCAATAAAGTAAAGTTTCTTCTTAGTTTCAAAGGAGTATATAAAATCAATACAGCTGTTCCCCATTAAGGCAGGGTGTGTTATTTGCGTTTCATTAATGTGTTCGTAAACAGAATTAACTCCCCAATCTGTTGCTTAAGAATAAATTAATGTTAGCTCCATCAAAAAAGGAACGATGGTAACTCTATTCAAGACCAGCGAAAATTGCTAATAATACTGTTTTTGTATTGGAACTTGAGGAATTTGATGGGCTAATTGTTCCAACATATCAAGCGGGTTGGAATTCGATATTAGTTGTGCAAGATACATAGTTCTAGATATATTACTCAGCGCCATCTTGCCACCGGCGGTAGCTCTGGACAGCGCCTAATTACTCAAGTGAGCAACCCACAGATAAATTGTTTGTAAAGCGCCTCCTCATCAAGTCATACATCGGTTCTTACAGGGGCACTAGACACTAGCAGACAGTTTAATCGCACAACGCACTCCCAGCGGCTTGGACACAACTGGCCCCATGTTCCATACATCAAAACAACCCAAAATTCCCCTGTTTAGCTGCTGGTAGAGGAAGGATTGGTTCTTTATTGTTTGAAAAGTGCAGTTCGGCTATCCCCTGGTGTATGCTAGACGTGTTCAGGATAATGGGTAATGTCACTTGTGTGTGTCCTTGCTTCCTTCGCTGCTTCCCGTCGCGGTTCCTCCCCTCAACAGGAGCTCCGCGACTTCGTTACCCGTTTTGCATTTAGTCTCCAAATAATGCAGGCGCGACAGGTTTCTACCCGCCGCCCGCATCCGTAGTTAATTTACGAATACCCTCCGCACGCTTCTGTGCGATATTGTACAACCAATAAAGATTTACCACCACCACTTGTGTGCCTAAATGGCTGGCTCAAAACCTGTCAGCAGGCATGATGCATTGGACATCACTGCTGCTGCCGCATGCCTCTAGCTTAAAACCGCTCGAACCGTCCCGTATGTCTCCGTTGCCCTAAACAGCCACGTTCCGCGCCACGTCGGTTAGCACTGCGTAGGCGTCTGGGCGCCAGCCCCCGAGGGTGGATATAGGGATAGGCATGAGCCTGCTTCAGGCGGCGGTCGCGATAAAAGATTCACATCTTCTATACTTTGCAGCCTTTGCCGCGTTGAGGGATGTGAGCGGGTTAAAGGTGAGCACTCTCCTGTTGGATGGCACGAGTGGGTTGACAAAAATTACATCGAAGAAATGCGTGCCTCAAGTGCTTCCCATTGCCCTGATGTCCGGACTTGTACGATGAAGGCCGTCCCTCGGCTCGATGGCGGGGTGACGAGCAGCTTTCTGCAGGTCCTGGGCAAGCAAATGAACTTGGCGGTCACGTCTTCGAATTCTGTGGCCTCCGTGGACACAGTGCAGGAAATGATCCCGAAGCAGTCAAGTGTTTCCGGACAGTTTCTCCTAGGGCACGGTGTGTCCGGAGGTTTGGGGTTATTTCAATGCTTGGAGGATGTGGTCGATTATATCCACGCGGCTAATGCGTTATGGGGATAAGTCGTCGCTGATTGGTAACACTACTGACAGTACATGGACCTTCCTTACAGGGCCGGCTCAATGCCGGCGAGCAGGCATGCTGCGTTGACATGACGGCCGCAGCAGCGTGCCTTTGGGTAAGCACCGCTCTAACCATCCCATAGGTCTCCATCGCTCGAACGGCCGCGTTCCGCGCGACATCGGTTAGCACCGCGTACGCGTCTGGTACCACCCTCCAAGGGTGGATATTGGGATAGGCACAAGACTTCCTCTAGTAGCCGTGGCGAGCAGTGGTTCATAGCCTCTACGTTTGGCAGAGATTGCTGCGATGAGGGAGGTGAGTGGGTTGAAGTACGCACTCTATTATTGGAGAGCGCAAGAGGATTGACGAACGTGACGTCAAAAAAGTCCGTTCCTCAGCTGGTAACCATTGCCTCGATATCCGGCCTTGTGGCTGAAGCCCCTGTCGCAGCTCGATGGCCGGATGACGGGTTGCCTTCTGCAGGTCTTCGGTGAGGAGGACGAATCGACGGTCGTGTCGTCGGGTGCGGTTCCCACCATGCAGGCAGTGCATGAGGTGATCACCGTGGCAGTTGAGGACCTCAGGGCAGTTTGTGCGTGGACACGGCGTGTCTGGGCGAAAAAGCGGGACTTAGAGGTAGTACTGGAGCCACACTGAGAACTCACGGGCGTCAATATTGGTCTTGAGGCCGGGGCACGGAGCACAATAGACCCATTCCTTTGCGCCGGGAAGGCCCATAGAAGCCCGGAAAGCTTGCTTTCGTTGGTCGCCAAGAGGGATCTCTTCTTGAACTGGTATTACTTGTGATGCCTACTCTAAATATCATAATAGTAGCAATGTTATTTCCGTATTTTATCGCACCAGTGTGTGGGATGCTTCCATTTGTGGATGTTACCCAGACGCCAATGAGAAATTCTTCAGGACAGCCACCGTTGCAGATTTTGCATATTTTTTTAATCGTACTCACGTCGTATTCGTAGCCTTCTTCGCGAGGCGAACGTTAAGGAAAGCGGTACGATCGAGATTAGAACAGTCTCGGGAGCATATTTAACATCAGGATCTGTGATGGATCCCTCAAAACTACGGGAGCTCAAGAAGCGCCGGATGTAGGATGAGAACGAAGCAGGGAAAGAGCAATAAGAACTTATCGAATTGTATCGCGAATCGCACGCAGGCAAGGAGCGTCTGCTTCGTCTTGGTCCTGAGCGGAAGGATCGGCGCGATATTTTTGATTGGATTTGAAGTTTTAGAAGATATGAGCGGGGAGTGAGCGCATTTCCGCAGCGAAGAATTAGCCTCTCCGAGCTTGCAGAAATCTGAGAAAGTCTTATCCCTCGTCACCTTGATTTTTAATATTCTTTGAAGGCAACCAGTTATCATAAAATTTCGAATTAGGGAAACCTATTTCGGCCGGTTTTGGGGGTGCATTCAATCGTCGACTGGCTCCCTTATTTTTCGCTTCCTTGAATTTTTGAAGTACGCTGTAGGGCATCGTCTTGGCTTTAAAAGAGTAATTAAACAATGAAATTGAGTGAAATATTGGAAAAGTATCAGGTTTACTGTGCACTATGTCAGAGTTTTTTTCTGAAACATGTCGAATTAGGCAAGGAACTGCTAGTCGGTCCGTCGGTGTACACTCCGGAGAAGGAATTAATGGATCTTCATTGTTAGGTTTACATGCAATTGCATGAAACATACAGGTTGGTCATTTAGACATGGACGCAAATGCATTTGGTCACAGCGAGGCATTATAAATATCAAATGCATCGTCCTCACAACATTTGTTGTGTGAAGGTGATTACCTCAGCAATACTCTAGAGCTAGTGATTTAGAACTGTATATATGTAGGCTGAGCTATCCAAACTCACTGAACTAAAAGTAACGAGTACGAATTACTCAGCTTGACATCTAAGTTCAACACGACCAAGACTAACAACCTGGTCTTCTTAAGTTTCATACCTGGACTAACCGCCAGCTTTCGTTCAAACCCCATCAAAACTCCAACATTTATTTATGCCCCTCAACTGCCGCCACTGTGACCGCCCTTGGACACCCTCGGGGATCACGCCGCCGACCTCTGCTGCCCTGGTTTCGGCCGTCGTCATCGCCATGACTCGCTCTGTAATGCGTTCGCGACACACGTTACCCACGTCGCGGGTCTGGATACTCGACACGAGGTTCCGCTCCTTGTCCAAGGCACTAAGCTCTGGCCCGCCGATATCCTGGTACAGCCCCCTCAAACCCCGGAAGGCACAGCCTCGCGCCCCACTGCATGTGACATCACGTCGTCGCGCCGTTCAAGTCCGCAGCTCGCACCAAGGCGACCCAGGTTGCCGGTAGCGCTGCTGACGTGGCGGCCCGCGCTAAGGTTACAACTCTGGAACGCAACCTCGCCCGGCGCCTCCACGCGCCCTCATCTCACCCATCTGCTGCCAAACACGCCTAACTTCACCTTTCGACCCCTGGCATTTGATTCCCTGGGCGCCCCTTCCCCGGTACGGTAGCATTTATTGAGGAGTTACTTCCGCGGATGGACTCGCGTCCAAGTGTCAGTCGACCCCCGGTGTTATCCGCCGCCGTATCTACCAGCGACTAAGTTGCAACCTATGGTCATCCATTGCTCAGGCTATTCTCTCTCGAGCCCTGATGCGCATGGACGATGAGGTACATCCGGTTCGGTGTTAGCCGTATAGTTACAGGTAGGACGTGCGCAGTCCCCAGTAGATACTGAATGCATTATCTTTTCTTCATTACACCATAAAAAGCTGAGGGTTTTAAATAAAATTAATTTGTACGAAAGCATTACCCTTCATGATCAATACTCTGGAGACCGCTAGCGCCATACAGCGCAGGGTCTGGGACTACACAGCAGGGTACTAAGTACAATTTTTTGTCCTTTGGACAAGTGTCCATTGTAGGCTGCTAAAAAGTCAAAGGGAAAGGTTTGGGTGTTTTACTCTTGGAAGATATATCCGCAAAGTCAAAGTAGTACAGTATTTAATTAGCGGGCAACCGAGGAGTACTGGTAACGGGTGCTCAGTTACCGTGTTCCGCTCAGACCCTGTGGGTCCAAGTCAACTGAATACGTGAAATCCTTGCACACCAGCTCTTTCTTGTAACGCACTTATTTATTACTAATTATATATTATTGAGGCTCGGTTACGTGATACGAACGGTAGTATCTATTGAAATAACTTGAGAAGGTACTAAGGAAAGCGATACATGCTGTATACGGTACTGTTGTATGTAGCACTCGGAACGTACTGATTTTTCCCTGCCGCACGATGATCTCAATTTTGATTCAACCATGTACCTTTGATACTGTTCCGGATATTGAGCCAGCGTTTCAAAGTTGCGACAACAGGACTTCAACTACGGGCCCCTCTTGGGTCCTCTTGCAAACATCAACCTATTCTCAAACTGTTCACCTACCGCTCTCATACCCCGTTGTTAAATATGTGGCTCATTTGACTTCTGGTCCTGAAGAGCGAAGATTTTCTGTTCAAACATCTACATAGAAAGCAATTTTAACTGGTTAACGTCCTCTAACTTTGTATCAAATAAACGACCCCCTTAAGTTAATCAGCTTAGTAGGCATTTTTACCTTCCCTATTAGTGCCCTTGTTCCTGATAAGACTGGAAAATATTCTTTTCTTTTTGTAATACGGTATTGGGCATTGGAAGGGCTCTGTGGCTGGCTTTGTGCCGTCTTGATGAAAAAGTTTGCTTCCTGAGCAGTGGTTTCAAGTTCAACTAAATAATCGCAGTGGCTACTGTGCGTGCCTATACCTTTAAAATTACACCCTCATCTCCTCTTCCTTCGCGAGTGCCCCTCTGCCAGCTAACAGAAATCAAGCATACGCGACCAATTCAAACATAACAGTGTGATTATTCATTAATGGCCCGGACAAAGGAAAATACCGCTGGTGTTCCACACTAAGGGAACTGGTTCATTAATGTTCGCTTAACTCCTAAAAACTTGTTCGGCAGGTTTTGGCTGAGAAACATGAGACCCTGAGCGTTCTGCGAGCGAGACACATTTCAGCGTTGCTGAAAGTTTTAGTACTGTATGAGACTGGTCAAAATCGTTAGACTGTTAGAACTACCTATGTTTGTTCTAACGGTTGTGGATTGAGTCGGTTGCGTTAAGGCAGTGATGAAGTTTGGCCTAAGCATTGACAGTATTTCAAGGAGTTTAGTGTGATATGCCGTTGTTTGCGGGTTCTTCCCTGAACCAAAGCTCGGAAATAGTTCCCTGTGCTAAGCTCGGTAGGATCCTCTCGGTAGGAGCCCATGTCCACCAAACTCTTCCGTTGGTGCCCGTTTATGGAATATGAAACTCTACGGTGATAACTGCTCCACGATCCGCTCCAGAGTTGCACATATTCCATCGTGAGCATGAATTATAAGAACTATGTTCCGGAGTTATCCATTGGAAACCGTAAAAGATGTGTGCCAGCTTAGAACAAATGAATGCGAAGACAAGCATGTTGTAACAGACTGATGGGTACATCCAGTCACAAGAGCTCAAGGAAGGAGCAAATCGAATGTACAGCACTTCCACAGACACGTCCTAAGTACGGTAACACAGTGGAACAAGCATTCAGAACTCTAGTGTTGGGAAGAATCAATGAGTTCGTCTCGAAGAAACCGAAATTTTTCCGTTAATGTCGTTGTGTGATCGTCGTCAAGCCATAGATAAAAGAAATTCCAGCCCGCAATCGACCCGTTGAAGAATCTTCTGTTTAAAGTTTAGCGCAATGCATAGGCAAGCCTCAGACAACACTGGGGGAAAGGTTTGGGTGTTTTACTTTTCGAAAATGTATCCGACAACACCGCTTCAACACTGACAGAAATCTGTGTAACAACACCTTGCCGCGTGATGCAGTTTGGGAACCTATATGCAGATGTCACAAATTCCATGGATTAACTGCTCACTCAGTAGATTGCACCGGCTGTTTCCATGACCAAGGCTACCTTGCAGAGGATTGCCAGTTTTGCCAAGTGTGTGGGACAGACAATTCTCTCTCAAGCTTGTGTGATGACCAAAAATAAATTGCCTCTAATTCACTCGCTGGGCTTCGGTATACATACACAGAACTGAATATGGTAATTCCTGAAAATATTTATCAGAAGCGCAAATTGCCCCACGGCTCATAAGAGTCATCTTCAGTGCAAGTGCCATTTTGCAGGCGATGATGAGCAGCTATTTGCTGTAAAGTTAGATGTCTTTAGTTGTATCTACAACTTGAGCATGAATTCATGCTAATCGAAGATGTAATGAATGCAGTTTGTATTGTATTTAGGATGTCACAAGTCGCAATCTTTCAAGACACATGCTTCTGCGTAGCGAGCGGTGGCAATTTGTATGGTGGCGCCTCATTCTATATTGTGGCTCTTGCAGTGAAAATTCTCTCACTTCCTACCAGGATATAATAGTTTGGGGGGGTCAAATGTAAATCCTCTTAGGACTCATAATCTATAGGCAATTCATTTAAATATATTGAGGCGTCCAGTACTTGGGCAGGGATCACAAGTGAACAAATAGCAATTCATTATTCAAGGTATTTTGGTAAACCACAGGCGATTGACCTCAGGGCAGACTCTTTTTTCACCAGAAATACGTGTAATCAATGAAGAAAGTTAGAGCGTCTGGAAAACAGTTTCTAGTCTTGAAGTTCTGCTTAACTTGAATTGGTTAAAACATCTTGTAGTCAAGAAATACTGTATCCAAATAAATGTAAGTGCGACATAAACCGTATGTTTGTCCCATTACAGCAAGCACTGCAGGTTTTCTAGTTTTTAATACTTGTAACAACCTTGACATTCTTGACAAAGTTAAAATGGCGTAAAGTACAGTACAGTTGTATATCCAATCCTGTACAGTATACAGTAGTAACTAAGAGAAATGGAAATACTCCCATCAATATTGGTCAGCAGATTTCAGTAACCGAGTTTTGTGATTGTTTTGACATACCGCACTACTGTACGGTACTGACATGTGCAGTACATATTCTGTTTAATACCGCACCAAACTACAAACTTTTGTACAGTACAGTACAGTACATACAGTATACCATAACACTTGACACATGTCAATTTGGATAAAGGATATTGAAATAAATATCTTCATTTCTTGTGCAACAAGAAGCTTCATTTCTTGTGCAACAAGAAGCAGGGGGCGCATCCCGTGTACTGTATACCGCAGAGAGCTCGGGAAAACAAAATTTGTGTACAGTACCGTACACTGTACGGTACAATAACACAGCAATCCTGTACTTATCTAGTTGGCAGAGAGTACAAACAGGATAAGTTTTTTTCTGAAATCAGGACTGAGTTAAGAAAATAGGAAAATGGGCTTTATTTACTTCGATATACTGTATTTGTTTGTTGAGTTCCCGGGCTCACTTGACTATCTTTAACAAGATTTTCCATGCAGAAGATAGGAGCCATTATCCACCACTATTGCCTATCCATCTAATAGCTCTCCAGCAAGGTGTTGCCACTCGCGCAATGGAACGGTTTTCGAAGGTTAGATGCATTCTTTTACAGCGGCACTCCGCATTGACAGTAACCTCCAATGCCGCTTGTTTGCTGGCTGGCCTCCCTTCCACCTTATGGTAGATTGGAGTGCCATCTACAGTTTTCGATGCATTGTACGGTTTCGCAAATGGCTTGGCCAATATACGGTATCTACGCTCCGGTACAAATTTACTGGGTACCAACCCACATATCTACCACAGTAAATTAACCCCCAATTTCACACTAGGTGAGATATGGACCCTGTTGAGACAAACCAGAGGCTACCTCCGTGCCCGTAGTAACCTCACCCGCGTGCCTAGTTGACGCCCGCTCATGAACACCTTCGAGGTTGAATATGATAGGTGCAGCTTCCGTGGAGGATAGGGGCTGCTCATCATCGAATGATGACGTGCGAAAGGGTTTCGATAGACGCGGAGGGTTGACCGCAGGCCTGTTGGTCCTGGGTACTGGAAAGTTCAGAAAGTAATCGAACCACATTTTTCATTATTCTCTCCCTGTCCTGTGACCGTGCAGCGCGCGGCAGTGGCCTACTAGTCTACAACGAAAGTATTTTCCTTTTACGCCACACTACTCAGAATATGATCCAATTAAGTCTGTTAATTCTCGACTTGGGGGAGATTTGGGGTATTTTACTGATTAGGGTTCTCAATCGTGCCATTCGAAAGTGCAAATGCCACATTCCGAGGACGGAAATATTTTGATGTGTCATACTGCAACTCATCTACGTACATAACACTCGAGGTAGCTCTGTTCAGTGAACATTTTACCCCAATACCCTAATAATAATAATATACTTTACTCAAGATGGTAAGGAAACAGCTGCTCCCACTTACGGAAAGACCCTACTTTCCAAATATTACAGCACCAACACTTTCCACCTCAACAAATTTACAGAATTTTAGTTCTTAGGGCGACTCTGCTCCAGTTATCATTGTGGTCTCCCTGAAATTATCTGCCCAGTCAAGATTCGCATTCGGACTCTCCAAACCACTAATGCATGTTGCTGCAATCAGTAGCAGGTTGGTTTTCGAAAGAATGCAGCAAAAATTTTAGACATGGAAGTTACTCAAGTAAAGATATTCACAGGACCACGTGACGATTATAGCAGATTTTCACGCTTTTTGACAAACTCCTTGACATTGCTCCTATACCTCCGAATCAGAACGTTCTGTGCTATATCTAATGTCATGTTTCAATGAAGCAGTCTGTTGCTCACCCTGCATGAAAAGTTACAGTGCTTCCGACCTTATCACTCGTTATAGTGCAGATGAAAAGAAAAGAGACAGCATAATCAGCGAGAAATGAGGCAAAGCACTAGATGCACAAAACAAGTTGTGTAGTAGCGATGATGCTCTAGATGCACAAAACTAGCATCACATCTTTCCACTGTTCGTGATTGGAATGCCTTCATTTGTTCCCATTCCAATTTGATTTCGAGTGCCTTTTCTTGGAATTCCTTTTTTTTGATGTGATCATTGACCACAAGTTCAGTTCGCCAATAAATATTAATTTTGACCGAAGCGCAATTTTTTGATATTGTATGATTCGGCCCTAATTCAATCACTACCGTTTAATACACCCTACATTCCAGTTTTTCGGCAACCCTCATTTATTCAATAAAGTAAAGTTTCTTCTTAGTTTCAAAGGAGTATATAAAATCAATACAGCTGTTCCCCATTAAGGCAGGGTGTGTTATTTGCGTTTCATTAATGTGTTCGTAAACAGAATTAACTCCCCAATCTGTTGCTTAAGAATAAATTAATGTTAGCTCCATCAAAAAAGGAACGATGGTAACTCTATTCAAGACCAGCGAAAATTGCTAATAATACTGTTTTTGTATTGGAACTTGAGGAATTTGATGGGCTAATTGTTCCAACATATCAAGCGGGTTGGAATTCGATATTAGTTGTGCAAGATACATAGTTCTAGATATATTACTCAGCGCCATCTTGCCACCGGCGGTAGCTCTGGACAGCGCCTAATTACTCAAGTGAGCAACCCACAGATAAATTGTTTGTAAAGCGCCTCCTCATCAAGTCATACATCGGTTCTTACAGGGGCACTAGACACTAGCAGACAGTTTAATCGCACAACGCACTCCCAGCGGCTTGGACACAACTGGCCCCATGTTCCATACATCAAAACAACCCAAAAATTCCCCTGTTTAGCTGCTGGTAGAGGAAGGATTGGTTCTTTATTGTTTGAAAAGTGCAGTTCGGCTATCCCCTGGTGTATGCTAGACGTGTTCAGGATAATGGGTAATGTCACTTGTGTGTGTCCTTGCTTCCTTCGCTGCTTCCCGTCGCGGTTCCTCCCCTCAACAGGAGCTCCGCGACTTCGTTACCCGTTTTGCATTTAGTCTCCAAATAATGCAGGCGCGACAGGTTTCTACCCGCCGCCCGCATCCGTAGTTAATTTACGAATACCCTCCGCACGCTTCTGTGCGATATTGTACAACCAATAAAGATTTACCACCACCACTTGTGTGCCTAAATGGCTGGCTCAAAACCTGTCAGCAGGCATGATGCATTGGACATCACTGCTGCTGCCGCATGCCTCTAGCTTAAAACCGCTCGAACCGTCCCGTATGTCTCCGTTGCCCTAACAGCCACGTTCCGCGCCACGTCGGTTAGCACTGCGTAGGCGTCTGGGCGCCAGCCCCCGAGGGTGGATATAGGGATAGGCATGAGCCTGCTTCAGGCGGCGGTCGCGATAAAAGATTCACATCTTCTATACTTTGCAGCCTTTGCCGCGTTGAGGGATGTGAGCGGGTTAAAGGTGAGCACTCTCCTGTTGGATGGCACGAGTGGGTTGACAAAAATTACATCGAAGAAATGCGTGCCTCAAGTGCTTCCCATTGCCCTGATGTCCGGACTTGTACGATGAAGGCCGTCCCTCGGCTCGATGGCGGGGTGACGAGCAGCTTTCTGCAGGTCCTGGGCAAGCAAATGAACTTGGCGGTCACGTCTTCGAATTCTGTGGCCTCCGTGGACACAGTGCAGGAAATGATCCCCGAAGCAGTCAAGTGTTTCCGGACAGTTTCTCCTAGGGCACGGTGTGTCCGGA